>CP045900.1:2444506-2491962 GCA_013387185.1 Caligus rogercresseyi | reverse complement strand
AAAAGTGCAAGGTGAATAAAAAGTTTTTTATTTTTTTATAAAACTGTATTTATATTAATGTCTATTAAAATAATATTTCATGTTTTGATTATTATTGTTGAAATGAAATAAAAATATTTAATTCGATAATGGAAAAAAATAAACGGAAGTTTTAAAAGTATCAGTCAATGGAAACCTCTCTCTTTATCCTTAAAAAATATACTTGTCAAAATATCACATTATCTGATATGAAGTTACTTAAAAATAAACATTTGAATTAAAAACAAGCTCATTCAATGTTATATTAAAGGGAACAATGAATTGAATTTTAATAATTTATGTAATGAAAAAAGAATACCAAAATATTATATACGTAATGAATGTTATAACGATAAAAATCATCAAGCTTTTAAAATAAATGTTTTGACCTAACGTGACCAATGTCGGTCAGCTTTCTAGATACTATTTGTAAGGGAACACTTGATGGGGCATAAAATGTCCATGCTAATTTTGTAGCCAAGTGGTCTTGTCATGTTGCCGTTCATTGATATTAAGCGAGCAAATAGTGAATTTTATACATAATATTTTATTTCTATACGTTTGAATCCCTGGAAGGTGACTATGATTTACTTTCATCGAAGTATTTGAAAGTATATCTAGTCTATTAAAATAATTACATTTTTCCGGGTAATAAAGATAAAAAAGAAATTCCTATTCGTCAAAGATTTATTGTATTTAGCAGACTTGTCGACGTTCGCGAAAAATTGTCGTTCGTTTGTCGTTCACCAAAAGTTATCGCTCTTCGTTTAAAGATTGAATCGTTCTTCATTCTTAAAAAAATTAACGTTTTTTTAGAAAGGAAATGTTTTTTTCTTCATTCTGAAAAAGTGATAACAATTTTTTATAAAGGAAATTTTTCAAATGAAAAAAAAATCTTTGTTCTTTTTGGCGCCAAAAACGAACGACGAATGATAGGAATTTTTTGTTTGTCGTTCGCGAACGACGAACGATTACAAATGATCGACAAATCAACAAGTCTGGTATTTATATATCAATACAAAACATATGTATATATAATAAACCTATAATTTTTAAGATTGTCAGTTGCACCTGTCAAACAATGAAAGCAATTGTATTCTTAACTTTGTTTTTTGTTGGGATGATTAGCTTTTTGCTTTACTTCTTCTTACAACCCATTAATGTTTTTTGCTTCTCCTTTTTTTTCTTAGGCCTTATCCAATCCCAAATATCCTGGTATTTACTATTCATTTGGATATTGAAGGAGAAAAAATATTAATATTTTTCTTTGGAAGATATTTGTGGTTCAGAAATATTTCTTTCGAGAGGGTAATCAATGGAAAGGAAGTTACTAAGAATCAATTTCCTTGGGTTCCAGCCGTTTCCACTGGTGGAGTTTGAACGGGCTTTTTTTTCTCGATGAAAATTGTATAATCACTGCCAAGCACTGCGTCTATGTGGTTACAGCTGTTTTGACCAAGGCTGGGATTCATAGCCGGTCAGATCCTTGTAAGCTCACGTTGTAAACTAGACAGAGCTTAAAAAATAGAATTATTATGTTGAAGATGGAGACTTTGCTCTCATTGCCTGAGCTTCTTGAACTGAATGGTGAGTATTTAATTATTTATTTGTCAAGTTGAATACTCAGTGAACATCCTACTTGGGTCAAAAACTACTGAGAGAAGTGAGTTTCTACAAAATAGTGTTTTAATCTTAGTCCCCACCCCTCCCTTCGTAACCAGGGAGTGTGGCGAGGCTACAGTCATATTTACAGATTCAAGATTAAGGATCCTTACTATAGGCTCATAAATCCAACTGATGACGTCAGTGTCTACTCCACCGCAAGTGATAGCTAGTGACATAAAACGCTGTATTGGTCTTAGGAAAGCATTCATTTGCCTCCAAGCACACATAGTCAAAGGTAGTTTTGTGTCAATCCTTATCTAGGACCGAGGACTGCCAGTCCATCCATTTTGTCAGTCCTTACAAAATGTTATTTTTCTTTTTATAACGTCATAACCCCCATCATGTTATCAACATCTCTTAATATTATGAAAAGGAAAAATCCTCTATATGAGGAAAGTAACATCTTGAATGAGCTGATGACGAATATAATTTGTTTACTTATGTATTAAAGTATTATATATTGTAATACATATTGATTATTATAAGTATAAATATTGATTATTATTACAACAATAAATCGTCGATGTCCATGACAATACCTAAAAAATTGCCTATATCAGTTGAAACGAACGGGTTTTGAATGACTTATTTGGGTACGGTTACTTTGATCTCCTACCTCAGCTAGAAACAAAGAAAAACCACACTTCGACACGGCCATCGTGCTAACATTCCTCACAATCTCTCTATTATTGTACTTATTATAGAAGAAGAAGGAAAAAAGTATTCGTCATCCAGAGTGCTCCTGCCTTGTTCTTATTATTGTTATTGTTTACATTGGTTCATCATTGCTTGGGATCAAATTTCTCGAATGGGAGTGGATGGGTTGCATGATTCCAGTCATTATATTTATATATATATTTATCTCGTCTCATCCTCCTCCTCAATGATCGGAGGAGGAGACGAGACGTTTGGGAGCTCCTTCATCAATGTGGTCGCTCCTAGCACTGACTTGGCTCATGAATATGTTCAACGGGACTCGTGGATCCAGATCCTTCTATAATAAGTACAATAATAGAGAGGTTTGTGAGGAATGTTAGCACGATGGCCGTGTTTAAGTTGTGGTTTCTCTTTGTTTCTAGCTCAGGTAGGAGATCGAAGTAACCGTACCCACTTATTTTTACAGAAACATTTCGTATACTAAAATGCAGGCTTGTGCGCGAACAGGAAAAAAAATAGCGATCCGATCAAAAATAGCGATCAGAAATTCTTTGCGATATAGCGATATAACGATCAGGGATTTTTCCGATCAGCGATCCGATCAATTTAATTGCGATCAACAAAAAAATTACCTATGTTATACTAATTCTAAGTAAAAATTTAAATGTATACACAGTCAAACCTTTAAAAGTATTCAACTTTATATGGCAATGAAATGATTGTTTCCCATAGCCTATGAGCTCCAAAATAGCGACTTCTCCATAGGCGCCTGTCTGTATATTTTATGAAAAAAAATTCAAAATGATTGTTTCTCATAGCCTATGACAATGGTTCCCAAACTTTTCTCCTGGGTACATAAGAAATTTTTGCGCCCCCCCCCCCCCAAAAAAAAAGGACATATACACATTTGGTTCTCAGAGTCCATTGCAGTTTATTTCATACATTGTAATTAATACAAAACTCAACCTTTTTTTGTTTTTTGTCCAATTTCTAGCAGTGATATTTAGTCTACAGTATTTATATTTTTATTCATTCGTTTTTCCCCCCCCCCCCCTGCAATTGCTCTGCGCCCCCTAGGGGCGCGCCCCCCACTTTGGGAACCACTGGCCTATGAGCTCCAACACTCTGGCTCCACAATTGACATATGTCTGCATATTTTAAGACAGGAGATGCCAGAATAAATGTTTCCGATAGCCTATTAGCTCCAAAACAATGACTTCTACATAGTCGCGTGTCTGTATATTTTAGGACAAAAATATATCAGGATAGCACACACTGGCTTTTTCCATTAGTATTAGTCTGTATTTTGTGTTTTCTAAACAAATATTAGTTGTTGGAATGGATTTTGGTCAATGTGACAGCTAGTTAAGTTTTAAGAAATGTAGGGTATGTCTCAAAAATCCTTATTACAAACATTTTTTTTTTTTAGTTATTTTATACAAATTGATCGGATCGCAATTTTTTAGTGATTTTCTTACGATCAAAAGATATAAAGATCAGAACCTTTTGCGATACTCCGATCAGCGATCAAATATCGCTATTGATCGCATATCAGAAGAAACTCCGATCAACAAGCCTGCTAAAATGCCTATATTGTGAGAAAAAAATGTTTACAAATTGTCTAATCTAAATATTATTAATCCTTTTGTTGCTATTGGATTAACGGGTATGGTTACTTTGATTTCCTACCTGAGCTAGAAACAAAGAAAACCCACACTTCAACACGGCCATCGTGCTAACATCCTCACGAACCTCTCTATTATTGTACTTATTATAGAAGAAGAAGGAAAAAAAGTATTCGTAATCCAGAGTGCTCCTGCCTTGTTCTTATTATTGTTATTGTTTACATTGATTCATCATTGCTTGGGATCAAATTTCTCGAATGGGAGTGGACGGGTGGCATGATTCCAGTCATTATATTTGCCCCGTCTCGTCTCATCCTCCTCCTCAATGATCGAAGGAGGAGACGAGACGTTTGGGAGCTCCTTCATCAATGTGGTCGCTCCTAGCACTGACTCGGCTCATGAATATGTCAACACTCTGGATGACGAATACTTTTTTCCTTCTTCTTCTATAATAAGTACAATAATAGAGAGGTTTGTGATAATGTTAGCACGATGGCCGTGTTGAAGTGTGGCTTCTCTTTGTTTCTAGCTCAGGTAGGAGATCAAAGTAACCGTACCCGAATTAACATCAGTTAAAATATATTATATACATATAATATTAGAAGTTAGAATGTATTAAATAAATACTCTTTCAACATTTTATGGAAAATTAGAGGATGACAAAAGACAATATCAAGGACCGATCCCAAGGACCGACAGTCCTAAGAACCGATTTCAAGGTGCGATAGGACCGGTCCTAAAATTGGACTGGACCGGACTGAATAGATTGGGACTGACACAACACAAAACATAGGCAGTAATGACTGTTGCTTTTTGCTACGTTGCTACGTTAAAACGTCATATTTTGAAAATTCTTTAAGATCACAATATATCATGTTTATCTTATAAAAGCTGTAAACTAATAAAAAAAATGAACATTGATTGTATATTTATATTATTCACTCATTCTTTTACATAAATAATCTACGAAATATTGAGGGACGCGAAAACCGAACCGCGAAATACGCATACAAAATATTTATCGTTTCCACTTGGGTTGAGCTCTATAAAGAAGTATATGTAAAATTATCATTCGCCTGCTAATTTCTGCTGCTGTTTAAAGAAATATGATAATATGCTAGTACATATATATTATATATATATAATATATCTATATATATGATTAATAACTCAAGGTTCGGTTGAGTGAGTGACTTGGTTATAAGAAATGAAACATTTGCGAACTTTAAACTTCGATACAAAACCTAGAACCGTTTATGAGAAAACGATTTATAAAAGAGTTTTAAACTAATCTCTTTGGCTGCTGTGTGAACCATAGAGATAAAAAGATATAGAGAGCTTATTCCCTTCATTTGTATTTTTGTGTCCAATATAAACAAAGTATAAGTACTACGTCATCGTAAGCTGATCATAGAGATAGAATATATCTCTATGATCAGCTTACGATGACGTAGTACAAATTACTTTGTTTATTTTGAACACACAGAATACAGCTGAACGTTGTTTCTCTGCTATTGAAGGAAGCTCTCTATACTCTATGGTGTGAACACTGGTTCATATCATGTTGTAGTTATTAGCCTTATAAGTCATTTCAATTCTTTAGAAAATTAGAAAAAACCATGTTAGCTACAAGCCAAAGTTGGTAAGAGTTTATGTTGTTCCAAAAAGGATCTTGGATTTTTAAATGATGAGAGAGTGAGATTAAGTGCCTGAATACATAAAGGCGCTTCAGGAAAATATTCTACAAATGATCAAAATAAATTATCTATGCCCAAATTGTGTCTCAATAAGATAATGATCCACTAGACACTCCCAAATTTTCCCAGGAGTGGTTGAAGAACAGCACTGGACCCTTGCCATCATACAACATATATGTTAGCTCTATTGACTATACATTATGGAGGCATGTTCAATCTAGAGTGCTTAGCTATGTAATTCAACACTGTTTATAATATTTAATCAATCAATATTGTCAAAATAATACATATCTTGCCCTTAACCACATACACTCTTACACGTGCTCAAATTCTTGCAAGTGAGGGTTTGATATCCCCTCATCTCCAAGTGTTTCAGAAATATGTTATTTTGGTAATCGTGATCAACAAGGCCTCCATGTAAACTTATTGTATTTCATCCAAATCCGCATGAGCTCACTCTGATCACTGTTCGTAATTTGCTTAAATTGATTTTTTAAATAATATCTGATGAGGCTCTTATTTGTTTGAAACATTTGATATCACAAAAACCAGGGATTCGTAGTAGCACAGATACCCCGTTGTGTGGTCGTTCTCGCTACTTTGGTGTATGTGTATCTAATGTAAACAGTAATGAATTAGTACATTTACTCAATTTAATTACCTGTTTACAGGCTTTGTCTGCCTAGACATCAACAACACATTCATTGGTGTCAACGCTACCCTCACTGGCTGGGGTGTCAACAAGATTGATCAGCGTGTTGACTATCTGAGCTCTATTATGCCAAGTAGCTTCGGCTGTTAAATGCCCTTGGCCAAACCATATTTTGTGTACCGGCGGTATTAATTCATCTGTTTGCTTCGTAAGGAACATTCAAATGTCACAAATAAGTTACTTAAATGTTTTCATTCAGGGTGATAGCGGTGGCCCAATTAACTACGAATTTAAGGACTGGAAGTACATGCAGATCGCCATGACTCAGTTTAGTTCAAGCTACCTTGATGAAATGGATATACTCACCTCACTTCTCATTTGGACTCTATTAAGAAAACTACTGGAATAGATATTGAATAAGTTGGTTAAGATACATTAATACAAGGTATTCAATGTTTAATCAAACTGATTTAAATAAAGGATACTGCATTGAGACAAGAGCCGTGCGTTTAGAGTAATTTTTATCCGTGCTCATAAGTATGTTTACATGCCTGAAAAATAATAATTATATAAAATATTGGGGAAATGTCATCATGCATTAATATATGAACTTGCTTGCTCAAAGCCCTGATGAATGATGAAGTGCCTTATACCAATGAATTTGATACAAAGACATTGAACATCTTAGCTTAAGCTCTGAGTGGTCACAAAATTTAAGACAAAGTCTATTGTTTAAAGCTTTAGGTCAAGATATGAATGGATTGAGATTACAAATAGATATATGTAATGGATGGGTTAATCTGTTTTATTTATCCATTGAATTACACAATTCAAAAGGTTTTCCATCCCAAAAGACGAATATATTTTTATGCAATACTTTGGTAACTTAAAACTAATGAAACATCATTAAAAAGGTCCAGCATAGTTAACCATTACATCCATATATATGACACTATGTAATCAGATTGTGTAAACATATATAATTCATCTTGAGAGCTGAGGAGATCCATCATAATTCTGTATCTCTAAACAATAGAACTGATTGGCAAATAATAAAGCCGTGTTGGTAAAGTCCCATACCAAAACCAGTCTTATATGATGTAGATATATTAGCTAATTCAAACGACTTCAATGTAAAAAATCAGCGAATTAGTTCATAGATTGATCTTGACATGGACAGTTTGAGGCTCCTTCTTCTTTTTCTGGCTATATGCCTTCATTCAAAATGTGCAAATGCCAATGGGATTACCTTCCCAAAAGACGTAAAGTATATCGTCGTGAAGAACTCTTCATTCCTATATTATTCTTTTATTTATACTGTTAGGATGAGGAAGGTGAGATCGAGTTGGATTTAACAGAGTTCCCTGGGAGCATATCTGACATACCCAATCAGCTGGCTTTACTCCCTGTGACTGAAGTGGATAACGTGCCTGGAACGTCAAATACTGGAAGTCCAAAAAAACCTAGGGTGCCCCAAGTAAGTGGATAAATGAGTCGGGGATAAATAAATTGGGATCAAAATCCCATTCACCTATTGAGGGCAATTTTCAGTAAAAAATGGTCTCACTTAGGTGTAAAACTTTTACTTTTCTAAATGTTTTACGTCGGCTTAGACACCTTCATGGGCCACTTCCTTAGTATGCGTGTCTAGAGAAAAGTATTTAGGATTATTCGGCATGAAAATGCCTTCGATTTTTTATGCTTGACCATTCCCTTCATAGTATACATAAACTTATGTGAAGTCTCTCCAGGGCAAATTTTAATTGGGTTATACAGGAGCCCCCTTTGATTGTGTTAATCGAAGTACCACTATATGTAGAGTATTTTCAGGCAAGGGATTACTTTATACCCAACATGACATAAAAAGAAAAAAACAGCTGTCGATAATAAAACATAGACACCTTTCTTGCATCTCTCTGGTATATCTTAATATTAGTATCAAATAAATCATTAACATCTCCCTTTTTTCTATTATTAATAAGCTGTTGGTCTTACTATTATTGCATTATATTAAACAGCTTAAGTTCTTCTATTCTGAAGGAGGAACTTTGATGTGGAGTTCCCTCCTGTGTCTGGAATTCCTTATTCAACAGGACTCGTGGGCGAGAGGAACAAACCTGTCCCTTTATTAAAATTAATAATAACATTTTTTAAAGAAACTAAACCAAAAGCTGTTGTGGTTTGTATTATTGCGTTATAATAAACAGCTTGAGTAAGGAGTGGGATAGCCGTGTGCGTTAAGGCGTGTTCAACTCTCAATGCTGTGGGCGCATGTTCGAATCCAGAGAGGGGATGGTCATTTTTGATCTACCTCATTGATAAGATCCTAGGTTCGAGTGACTAATTTTAATGCTATAATGCTTATTTATATCTTGTCGGATGCAATTCTATCGAACATATAGGCAAAAAAAAAATAGCTTGAGTTCTTCTATTCTTCTTCATATAAGGGTTCCTCCTCAAGAATAGAAAAACTCAAGCTGTTTATGATAATGCCAAAATAATAACACTAGCAGCTTATTAATAATAGAAAAAAGGAGAGGTTTGTGATTATTTGGATACTAAAATAAAAAAGATGCCAGAGGAATACAAGAAAGCTGTCTCTATGTTTTCTAATCGACAGCATTTTTTTCTCTTTCTATGTCATGTCGGGTATAAAGTAATCCCTAGCTGTAGTTTTTAAATGTTCATTTAATAAAAAATTAAACACCCTTCCAATTTTTCAAAGTAAAAATACATTATTCGTCACCTACTTAGGAGGTGACTATAAGTTAACCCCACCTGTAATATTTTGGAAAAAATTATGTGGTGATGGTTAAATCCTGTTAAATTCATTTCTGAATTTTTGTTTAAAATATATGACATAAAACTTTTGAACAAATCACTAAATGAAACAATAACTGTTCAATAAGCAGTAAAGTAATTATTTTCTGATCGTCAATTCCCAACCAACAGCTGTTTTTTTCTCTTTCTATCTCGGGTTGGTAAATCATACCTTTTACTTTTAAGTTGATTTTCATGGTTTTAATATTTGTTTACTCTTAAGGTGATGGATAAGATATTTCTATTTGATATTTGATACATTTTATTATCAATATTTAAAAAAATACTTTATTAGGTACACAGAAGGCTGCAAGCCGATGGAAAGATAACCAAGAAGAAAAGTTCCTCGGCAAGTATTTCTGTCTCAATGATTTATATTATACAGTCCTAATGATTGTTTTGTTTATTCCAGAGTGGAGTTTTTACAAAGACTTTAATTGGACAAACCCATTGCAAGAGGTTTAAGTACCTTCGTTCCTTAAGACGATTTGTTTGCGTCCAATTCAAAAATCGAGATGAAATAGCCTCCTCTTCGTCTTAATATTAAATTCGTCTAAGAAGAAAATATTGTAATTTCTGACATCATTCAAAAATATTATTGATCAATAAATATAAAATAGCAATAATATACCTCTTGGTTATTAAAAGAAGAGAATCCTTGATTACGAGTCTAAGGGTTAATCGATGTAAATCGTCCGTGATGACAAAAGTCCTTAAAGTCGAAATTGAATTATTTTAATTTGCTTAATACGAACGTAAATTAAGTTTATTTATTTATTGGTTCTCTTTATCACCGATTTAAAATTTAAAATTATTTAGATTCTACTACTTTTTTCATGTTTAATTACGTTTTTTTCTCTAAAAAGATAGCACATTTTTGTAAATGATGATATTCATAGTTTCAGTTTTTAGCTTCAAGAGTGACTTTTATCTTTTCATCCCTATGACCATTTTTTATTTTATTAAAAAACTAAAATTGCAAACACTGCCTCAAATTCAGGCCAATATTCAAACATTCAAAAACATAATAATTCTTTTGTCATCTTCTCCAGGTATGTATTTTCAATTAACCGGTCCATATTTGACCAAGCCTTTAAGAATGAAGTACTCTTTGTACCTGTAGAAATGGGTCGTTTTCAAAATGAACGAATATTCGAAATGAGATCGGACTCATTTGAAAGAGTGTTTCATTCATTAAAAAAAGGAATACTACTCCAGGTGGGGTTCCTTTGGGCCTCGATGAGCTTCTGGACTTTGGCTGTGCTAGTTGAATTGAAGAAGGAAGAGAGTAGAAAACCGATTCATAATGGTAGACTATCACCTGAATAACTATACATATATTAGGAAGAAATGGCCGAAGAAAATACGCCCTAGAAAGAAATGGACCAAATACATAGGTAGGCAAGTATTTGAGTGGAATACACCTAAGTATTGTTTAAATACTATTCGCATATAAATTGAGTAAATAAGACATGAAATATTTTTTTTTGCCGTTTTAGATAAATGCTCTCTTTTTTGTTGATAATTATAGTTCAAAATCACCCAAATAATTGTAAATAATATGTACTCGCATATTTGGCCGCCTACGGCGCCCATATGTTCATATTCCATAAGTTTCTTAAATTTTGTATCATGGATTTGTTTTGTACAAACATTCCTCATAAAAAGTTGGACTTTGTACAAAGAATATGTTTTAAGTCACATGAGATGCTTTTTTCTTTTTCATTTTCCTCTCTTTACCTTGAAAAGTAGGTAGTAAAATCAGAAAAGGTGATTTTTCTGGTTTATTTCTGGTCCCATCACTTTGCAAATAGTTTTATTAGGTCCGCATTGACCCAAGGATTCCATAAGTACCTTCAAAGTTCAAATCTGACCATAAATGTGGGAGGAGATAGCGTGCGGACATACAGACGGACGGACAGAGATTGGTGAATTATTATATAGATTGTCTTAAAGAACTAACATATCGATGCCAAAATACTTAATTGTATTCCATTCCAATACATTCCTACTTATGTATTTGGTCCATTTCTTCCATGAGTCATCAATTTCCTTTTCCACCTTGGTCCATTTTTTCCTAGACCATTTTTTCATATGCCGTATTTTCCTGGTCCGTTTCTTCTGGACACCATACACCCTAAAAGGCTTCGTTTGTAAAGAATACCTCAGCGACCAATCAAATTACTCATCTGCAGCCAACGTCTAAAGAAGCAGTTGATCGCCTCATAAAAATATTTTTTCTAGCTTTATCTGCTTTTAAACACCTTCTGAATTTTTATGTGCGTGTATTTTTTAAAATATAATCTATTTAACTATTTTCCATAACTGGATTCGATGATTAATATATTATAGTAATTTTAAAAGATGAATAAAGGATATTACCATGAAGAATGACTGAAATAAAGAAGGAATGAGCGTAATCGTGATGGGAGAACGAGCATCAATGATTTTGTGACCTCCATCTTCATTCTTAATAAGTATTTAACATATAAATTTAAAATAAATAATCTACTTTGGATATTAAAAAAACTACCCCTGCTGATCATTCTTCAGAACCAGGACTGGACCTATGTTTTTGCCCTAAAGAGTTCATCGCAAAATCAGGGGAGTACCTCTTTGTACAGTATGTTCATATTCAAAAGTGAAATATCTCCTTAAAAATATTACAATCGTGATTTCTACTAGTAAAATTAAGAATCAACATTGTTGAGAAAATAATTTTCATGCCTCCTAGGATCACTATATCTACTGGACTTCCATCTATATTTGGACATATATTATATTAACAACATTATCTTTTTAGGATGCTAAACTAAGATTTATTTTTAGAACTTGATAGGTTGAATGAAAAAAAATGTTAATTATAAAAAAACGGTTGATATAATGCAATAAGATTGTTAAAGTTAACCAGCTAAGCGATGATGATTTCACACTTAAGAACATAATACGTCTTTTTCAATGGAATTCTTGAATAATTTAAAAGCTTAGTATAATATATTATCGTTGATTAAACTGTCGTAACTCCTAACAGTCAGAACTAAACGATTTTTATATTGTTTTATCATCTTAGACTATCTATAGATCCCCAGTCGTACTACACGACGTATAAAATCAATAAATAGGGTTTGCCAATAGACAAACAATGTCAATTTATGTTATAGAAAGAACTACCATAATAAATTATCTTTGTGAGGTACAAACCTAATCAATAAAATTTTTGCGTGCTTGCCATTTCACTGACTTTGTCGTACACTTTTTATGATATTAATACAACTTACCTATATGTGTCACGAACTGATATGCCTGGGAATCCCAACATCATGTCTATACATGCATAGGCATATAATTGAAGAGAAGAAGAAGAATTTAATGACCAAAGTTATCATATTTAAAAAAACTGCATTCATGGATTTGTGGTCTTCCCTGGGGTTTCCCAAATGATCACTAACCGTTTTTAAAAAGAATGTGAAGAACATATAAGTACGTGTTTCCAAAGCAATACTTATTATCCCGTGTATTCTTTTGTTCTGAGTAAATAGGAATTTTTGAATGGTGTGGTCACACGGGTTATTATTGTTATATATACTCTAAAAATACAATTTAACGTGCCAATAAATGTATTTATTGGATCTCATTTGAATATCCATGTATAACAATGAAAATATTTGAAATATTGATTCAAAATATAAATAAAATTATATATGAAATATGAGGTGGTTCAACAAGAAAAATTCCAATGAAAATAGTGAAAATGAGAAAATGTATTTTTATTTATTTCATAAAAATGACGGCCAAATATTTAAAAAGTATTTTTAAGACCAGTTGCGCACGTCATTGAATGTCATTTTTATTTATGTTGGCATGATTTTCTTTCTATTGGACCTATTTGCTATACTTTATTAATACAAACGAAGGAGAATTTACCAACTTTATTGTAATGATGCTAACTCGTTTTATCAAAAATCCATTTAAACTTGAATTCTTGCTAGACCACCACATATTTTAAATAGATGGTTAACCAGAAAAATGGGCTCCGTGCATACTTTATGTGATACTTTTTGTCATTATTTGCCTTGATTTTATAAAACATAGCTGAATCAACTACCATGAGTACACCCCGGTGGGAGCTGGGACAAAGAATACACAGTCTTAAGTTCTGCTAAATTGCAGAACCCTTTCATCTGTCAATCTAAATGTGAAAAGGCTCCATTCAAAGTAGAGTTCCGAGCTAGATGGGCAACTTTGAGGAGTATGCGACCATGGAAAACCTCAACGATATTCAAAGTTATCTTTCAGCATATATTGAGACAGGTTTGATATCTATTTTGTATGGGTTACATGTGACCCCTTTGTATCAGTTTGATAAATTACTTATTCCAAGTTATAGATGAGATTAGGAATCCAGTCTACCTGCTTATTGGATAAAAGATTCGGCAAAAACAAAGTAATGCAAACCAAATTGAACCATAAGAAAATCTGTAAAAATATATAAGCAACAAGAATAATAGTTATAAACCCTGTAAAGTCTCATTGAGAGCTAGCTTTTAATTAGTAAGTACCTGATCTATAGCGGAACCTAATTGTTAATTAGGGATGACAATAAATCGATCTCACACATATACTTTTCAGTTGGCAACACCCCATCTTCTTTCTTTGTATATGCCTTACGGCTCCATTTGTCGTCATATAAGAAAATGAAAAATATGCCATTATCATTATTTCTCTTAACATGAGTAGTGGCTTTATTTAACTATTATTAATTCGCAAATAACATGGATGTAGGCCCACCAAAAGAGACAATTAGTATTTTTAAGGATTATATATTTGTCTCTGTATTTATTTTTGCTGCCGCAAGTGAAGTCAACCTTTATTTTATAATGCTGAGTGCTGTTTATTATTCACTCATCTTTTCTTTCATTTAATCACGCTTATCGTATATTATCTTTATTGATAAATTTTGGTGAACTATATAAGTTCCAAAGATTAAACCTTTGACATATTCTAAGGATCCTCCTATATATAGAAATAATTGCCACATTATAAACAATAGCGGTTTTTTTTGTTGTTACTAATTGTTTTATGCATAAGTTAGAAAATCCCGCATTACCATCCAATATCATAAAAGGAAAATACGTAGATTTCTTCATGGGACTTCCCGGATAATGTGAATAACTCTTTAAAGGACGTCTTATGCTCAACTTGATCTACAGTCATCATGAAGATCGCAAGCACACTCCTTCTTATGGGTCTGGTTTCATTAACTAATGGACTACTTTTTGATGTAAGTATAAGCAAGATTCATAAAGTACCAGTACGTTCATTTCATATTTTCATTTGATTGAAACGTTAGTAATTTTAGTATTCTTATTTGTTACGTATTAAATATATTGTAGTAACGTATTTTTGATGACGTAAACAAAAAGAAATACATTACAACATGTCGTTGTGACGTCATTAAAAGTAACCGGCAAGCGAAAGCTCAGCTCTCTATATCGACGGTCTTTGTTTTTCAATATGCTTTGAATAAAACATGATGTAGAAGTATATTATACATTATATATTTTTATTCATTTTTTAGGGTGACATCACGGGTCATCAAATGGTAAAATACTCGACACTCCTTCTTCATCAGTAAGTATAATTTAATGAAAAACTGAGGCCCTTTTACACTGAATTAACTTCTTAGGGCGGTGTGGTTACATCTCTTGTAAGCACCAAGAGACGGAAATGCCTACGATTTGTATATATTAGGCTCATTCGCCAGCATGTCTGCGTCAAGTATGAGGAGGATCTCAGCACCACGTCTAAGAAGCCTAGCACGACCCAAACACCACCCACCACCAAAAAGCCCAGTACGATTAAAGGGCTCCCACCTTTTTAAATCACATAAACCCATACCATTCCTCCAATTTTCCAATGATAAAGTAGGGAGGTTGTTTTGATTTGTTTATGAAATATATATTTAAATACTTTGGATATTGTCGTTTATAGGGTAGTTTAAAGATTTAAAAAAATCCCAATGGGAGACATACATTTATTCAGTCAGTTAATAAATTCTTAATAATCAACAAAAAATAACCACAGATTATTCAAAGACTAAAAGGAGAAAGACATGTAATATTTAAATATAGTTAAACAACACATACTTTATCAAATTATAATGTAAGTGCATCTTTAAAAATGTTTCCAGAGATATTATATTCTTTTAAATCCACCTCCGCCATCCTTGTGGAAATTTCGGGGTTCTTGAACCTGGCCCTCGCCAGAATAGATTGAAGCTTTGCAATTACTTTCGATGCCAGTCTCAGTCTAGGATCCTTACTAAGAAAACCATATATGATCTCATTTGGGCTCAGATACCTGCCTATTTATTCTTTAGACCTTCTTTTATAATTTTCATAATATGGACGAGATCCGTGCAATCTCGGATCTGATGTGCAATTTTAAGAATTATATTGACTGTAGTATTTTGGAGTATTGTGCTATTTAAAAAATAATATGAATATATAAGCGTTGGAAAATAATATTTGCTCCTGTACATGTTGAACACAATCTTTATACCGACTAAAGGTGATTATGATAATCAAACAGATTTGTAAGTGCTAGGAAAACCTTTTGGAATCTGGTGTTTTTTTCGTCTCCCCAATAGTTATTTAGTTTATATAAAAATACGAGATAAAGATATGCATAAAACCAAATAAGAAAAACAAAAAGTTGTGCTAAAACAAAATAAATATATTAATAAACATTTTGGTTTAAAATTATTTTCACAATTAACTAATAATCTTAATAAAAGGATCGATCCAAAATATGATTTCATTTACCAAAAATCTTGACAAAATTTAATAGTAAAAAATATCCTTAGATTCGACGTCGTCTTTCTTATGAAGTTTTAAAATCCTCTTCAACGCTTGGAGATACAACTTACACCTATGAAT
This sequence comes from Caligus rogercresseyi, assembly GCA_013387185.1. Classification (NCBI taxonomy): domain Eukaryota; kingdom Metazoa; phylum Arthropoda; class Copepoda; order Siphonostomatoida; family Caligidae; genus Caligus; species Caligus rogercresseyi. Next base: position 2,475,890 of record CP045900.1, on the reverse strand, counting down.
AAATTTAATATATATATAATAAAGAAAGACCATTTAATATTTGTTCGTTTGGTTTGATATATATTTATACTGAATATCGTTATGATTAATGTGAGGGCAATCGAAGAGACTGGGTTGTATATAAGTGGCGACGTCTAGGGCCAATTAGAAAGCATTAGGGTTGTTTTCTATCTAGGCATAAAATCTTAAGTGTAACAGGATTTACATCATACGTCGTTTTGAGGGGCTACTTTTTAATGAACTATAAGAAAGGGTGACAGTATTTGCATTTTTTTTCTTCGCCAAAGAAGGCAGCCATTTGAAGTTACTATGGTGAAAAATCTTGTGAAAAGAAGCGCGCCTAATACCTATAAACATAAAAAACTCTATGAAAGTATACTCCGGACGATATTTATGTACGTACATGGTTATGAGGTTAAAAGTTTTTACCTCTTAAAATAGTTTTAACTATTTTCCATAAAGGACGAGACGGGCATACATAACAACATTAGCGCACTATTAATGTCAAACTTCCACAAATCCGTGCCTCCATTAGTAGAATTTTTCTTCAGCATGATAAAGGTGAAATATATGAAAAAGCGAACTGTTATGTCGACGTTTATTATGATCTTGAGTAGAAGTCGTCTAGTATCTGCAAGTATACCAACATATCTGACTTGTTGACATTCGCGAAAAATTGTCGTTCACCTAAAGTTATTGTTCGTCGTTATTTTTATATTGAACCGTTCATCGTTTATCGTTCGTCATTCTGAAAAAAAATTGACGAAAAAAAATCTTTGTCTTTTTTCTGGCGCTAAAAACGAACGACGAACGATAAGGAATTTTTCTTATCGTTTACGTTCGTCAAAAACTTTGTCGTTCGTCGTTCGCAAACGACAACAAATGAACGATAAAACAACAAGTATGCAACATACTTTTTTCTTTTTTTTTGATCTTTTGTAACCAATCAAATTTGAAATTATGCAAGGAAATTTTCCACACTAGCTATGCGTCACCAAAGAGCTCTTCTATGTCATAGAGTAAATTCTCCTTCTCTGTTATCCAGTTATTAGTTAGGCATTTTTTAAACAAAGGATGATCCACCGCTCTTGCTTTATGTCGATTAATTTCCTAAATAATTATGTTCTTTGCATAGATCTTATATTTCAAGACAAGTCAGTTTGATCTGTTCTGTGTTCTAAATCAACACAAACAAATCGTTTTTTCGAAAGAAGGTACTTGAAGCGATTACAACGGGTCTTTCCAATTAAATTCTGAGTGAAAACTCCGCCCTGAAAAAAAAAAAAACCTCTTGTCAGTAAATCGTTCTAAGACATATACGTTTAAAAAAGATGAAAATACGTACTGAGGGGCTCTTATCTTTGACAGTTTTTCCATCGGCTTCAAGTCTTCTATGAGGCTAATAAAGTTCGTAAAAATATTACTATTAAAATAGAGGTTTTATTTGCATATCAAAAATATAAATATTTTTCTCATCAATGGTAAAAGTTTTAAAATAATACAAAGGCGTTAAGTGTTGTTTTAATATTCCGTTTACAAGTCAGGCACGCATTTCCATCAATTAAAAAATGAAAATAATAATATTTTTTTACTTCATTCAAAACAAGACTAATTTTAACAAAACTTTTTCTAAATGTTCTCCAGCTTTATATTGAATTACAGCGAAACACATTTTTCTAAATGTGTTTGTTCTACTAAAAACATTCAAAAAAATTGAATCTATATCGTAAAAAATCTAAACTACCAGAATTTCATGTTTCTGTTCATCAAAAAATGTTTTCCTCCCACTCTCTGTACTTAAAGTTGTTTTATTGTTGAACAAGGACAAAACCTAAATGGACAATAAGTCTATCTCTTATAAAAATAAGTTAACCCGTTAAGAGTATGAAATATATTTTTGCTATTAATTTTCGGTTACTATAAATATCTACTACCAAAATCTACTTGCTGGAAATTTTAACATGAAGTAGCCAAGGATGGGTGAGGAGTCACTCAGTTGGGGACAGTCCTACCAAATGTAGAAGGATGGGCAATTCTCCGGTGCTCCATTCAATAAGGATCTCTGTGTTTCATTATTTTCCATTATTATTATAGACATACCTATGAGGGCCAAGGATTACTTTAGGCCCAACATGAATTAGAAAGAGAAAAACAGCTGTCGATTAGAAAAAATAGAGACATCTTTCTTGTATCTTTCTAGCATCTCTTTTATTATTGTATCAAATCAATCACAAACCTCTCCCTTTTTCTATTATTAATAAGTTATTCATATTTTTGCGTTATCACAAACAGCTTGGGTTTTTCTATTCTTGAGGAGGAACCCTTAAATGGAGAAGAATAGAAGAACTAAAGCTGTTTATTATAGCGCAATAATACAAACAGCTTTTGGTTTATTTCTTTTAAAAATGTTATTAATAATTATAAAAAGGGACATGTTTGTTCCTCTTGTCTACGAGTCCTTTTGAATAAGGAATTCCGGACACAGGAGGGAGCTCCGCATCAAAGTTCCTCCTCCAAAATAGAAGAACTTCAGCTGTTTAATATAATGCAATAATAATAAAAAGACCAACAGCTTATTAATAATAGAAAAAAGGGAGAGGTTTGTGATTAATTTGATACTAATATAAAAGAGATACCTAAGAGATGCAAGAGAGATGGCTCGATGTTTTCTAACCGACAGCATTTTTTTCTCTTCCTGCGTTTTGTCGGGTTTAAGGTTGACCCTTTGAGTTTGGATGGCCCAAAAATATTTATCGCCTCCCTCTGCACTCAGTCTCTCAAGGAGGAGCAAGGAATGACTTAGGAGTCATTATGTCTTTCCTGAAGAGGAGCAAATCTTGCAATCCGGACAATTAGTCCCTTCATTTTATATTAAAATATCTATGGGGCTACTTTAAACATTCACACCAGAGAAACGTAAACAATAATCTACTATACATATAACGGATAGAGAGTTTAAAGTGTCGAAGCAGAAATTCGTAGAGCGACAAAATGTCCTTTTTGTTATTGTCGCAATTTTTTTGGTGTTGGAAAGCTAGACAACACAAACAAATAAAAAAATTAAAAGTAAAACATCCAATATGACATATTTTATAAGAATGGGGAGTCTTTAAATATTTTTGTGGTCTATCTTTCCAAGGAAAATAATAAAAAAACCTTTGACCTTAAGAAATACGACGTTATTCAGCTCTACAATCTGCTTCTTCGGTATTCTATCATTTGACGTGGCGTCATATAATGGGATTGTAAACCCAAATAGCAAATAATTAAATGCTTAGAAAAAAAATATAACTCATCCATTACTTACTGCGTTGTTCCAAGGACTTGTATCATTATTTGTCTTGATCGTTAAACCAGTATCCATTTTAGCCACACGGAGTTGAGAAACGTGGTTCGGCATGTCAGAATGTCTCTCAACGAACTCAGATGCATTCAATTTGTGTTCCTGATTTCCTCTCCCTAACAATAATAATAATATAAGAAGTAATAAATTAAAGGCCCCACAACCTCCAATGTTGTTCCGTTTACGTCTTTTGAAAAGGAATCCCAAGGGCCCCTCCGCATTTCAAGCGGAGAAGGAGGGCCCATGTTAGTAGGAGGATGAGCCTACAAGTGCCCATCTCAGAATCAATTGGAAACTAATTTGCGATTATGTATCTTTGAATTGTTTACGTCTTGAACGTACGTCTTTGCATACTCGTTTATTGGAAGATATGTAATTTGGACTTTGATCATAACAGACTAGTCATTTGCCTATCGATTAAGGAAAAGGGAGGAATAAACGATATTCTACACTGTTAATTTAAATTATGAAATATGATGCAATAGGTGACAAAAAGTCTTACATATTAATATAAAGTAGTATAAAAAGGGGTATACTTTTATTATAAATTAATAGTGTTTAGACTTTGGTTCATAGAGGCCAAAATTCTTATAGTAGGAATAACATTATATACGTTCTCACCAATAAACATAACTTTTTCAGTTGGTAAATCCATTTTCTATGGATGATCCGTCCAAGTGATGATCTGTTTATCGTCAGATATGATAAAACAAGATCCCCTTAAAATGACCTATTGCTTTATGAAGCAAATATTAATAGATGCTATTTCTTCATGTTCGATCCTTAACAGTCGCGAGCGAAGTGATGTTTTCATATCATAACACGAACTGCTTTTTCATTACTCCCTCTTCTTTTCTCTGAGCTAATCACGTTAGAGAAAAAGGTCCCTGCTTGCTATCTCTCTGGATGACCAAACACGCAAGACCCATTTTTTTACAATAATATAAAGAATGGGTCTTGTGTGTTGGGTCTCTTGTTGTAATTGTTTAATAGTAATGCACGGGTCATGATATAATATTAATTTCAAGGTATGTTACTCTCAATGTATTCAAAGCTGTGAGTCCATTGTATTTTTGATGAACAAGTATATATATATATATATATATATATATATATATATATATATATATATATATATATATATATATATATATATATATATATACACCTATATAGCACATGGGCTGAAAAGTCCCGGGCCTAACACATATATGACGGTATTTTATTGCAATAACCTTTTTATCAGTTAATACTAATCCTCAAAGACAGCTGTTAAAATTTCATAATATTCTATTCATTAGTTTTTGAGTTATTGTGCTAAGAGTGACGCTACTGTTGTTATTTTTAAAACAAGGGATCAAAAATAATTTCGTGTTTTAATTTTACACTGCTTCTTGAGGAGAAAAAAATACTGTTCAAGCGAAGCAATGGATTGAAAGTGTTATGGGGATTCCGCTCTATCAGAAACAACAATAAAACGTTGGTTTGCTGACTTCAAATGTGGTCGTAGAGACACCAATGACGCAGAATGCAGTGGACGTCCAATGAGGCGGTAACACCAGAAAACATAAAAAATCCACAAAATCGTTTTTAATGATCGAAAAGTGAAGTTGTGTGAGTTAGCTGACATTGTAAAGATATCAAAAAAACGTGTTGGCTTTATATTGCATGAGCATTTGACTATGAGAAAGCTCTGTTCAAAGTGGGTGCCGCATTTGCTTACTGTTGACTAAAAACAGGAAGGTGCTGATGATCTGAGAAGTGTTTGGCCATGTTTAAACCTAACAAACTGGAATTTTTACGTCGATATGCGACAATGGATGAAACATGGATCCATCACTTCACTCCGGAATCAAAACGATCGTCATTTGAGTGGACAGCAACTGGTGAACCTCGTCCAAAGCGCCCGAAAGCACAACAATCGGCTGGAAAGGGTATGGCCTCGGTATTTTGGGATATGCGTGGTTTAATATTCATCGACTATTTTAAGAAAGGAAATACCATCAACAGTGAATATTAAATAGCGTTATTGGAGCGTTTGAAGGCCGAAATTGCAAAGAAACGACCGCATATGGCAATTTTTTTTGTTTTATCTAGACAACGCACCCTGTCACAAGTCAATCAAAACAATGGCGTGAATTGAACTTCGAGTTGTTCCCACATATACAGTATTCGCCAGATTTGACTCCGAGCGACTACTGGTTGTTCTCTGACCTGAAAAAAATGCTCACCGGTAAGTAATTTTGCACGAATGAAGGGGTTGTCGCTCAAACTGAGACCTATTTTGGGGGAAAAGATGGATCGTTCTACAAAAGTGGTATTGAAATGTTAGAGCGGCGCTGGAATGATTGCTTTGCTCTTGATGGAGATTACGTTGATGAGTAAAGCTAATTTTGAACAAAAAAAATGTGTTTTATTTGTTAGGCCCGGGACTTTTCAGCCCATGTGTTATTTATATGAATGCCGCAAGGAGCTGGACGTTTCTCATGTAACTTTGTTGGCCTGTGTGAATGAGGATTTGCGTTGTCACAGCTACAAACTCAAGGTTGGCCAGCTGTTGACGCAGAAGCAGCCGCCTAGCTCCCCCGATTAGAATCCTATGGCATATTTTTGATAGCGACACACCAACTGACTGAAATGATCTCTCATATGTTAGCTGTCTGCTAAAAAATCAGCTGCGCGGATCGGATGACGTCATCCTTGTTAAAGGATGTCCTGAAAACCCGCCGGATTTGATCTTACCACCCGTATATATATATCTATATATATATATATATATATATATATATATATATATATAGATATATATATATATCTATTATATATCTTTCTTTTTCCCCAAAAGTCTTGATAGATAACTTGAAAGTGTACTTCTTAAATTTGTTGGTATCCTGTATGTGGAGTTATTTTGGTTTCAATATATAGATGTTGTAGATGTAATGTAATACTTTGCTAATATGGTGTTCATACATTAATTAAAAGAATGACTTGGGGTAATAAGGCTGTAGATGAAAAACCAGAGAAATCATTTGAACTAAGAAGAAAAGGTTTTATATGTTCTCTAATCAAGTACAAATAGTTGCTTATTTAAGGCTCTTAGGTTTTCTTAGTCTTTAATCATTATGAAACTCTTTGTAGAAGTTGTCAATATCAGAGATAAACAGAAAAATATAAACAAATATTATAACAGTAAGAATCATTTAAATTTTATTTATTTCTTATAACCAGGGCTGTAAGCCTCTGGTAAATAATTTTTCTGGGAATAAACAACTTTTTTGTTTGTTTGTTGCCTAATTGGTTCGATAGAATTGCATCCGATAGATAAATAAGCATTATAGCATTACAATTAGTCTATCGACTTAGGATCTTATCAATGAGGTAGACAAAAAATGGTCATCCCCTCTCGGGATTCGATCCTGCGCCCCCAATATTGAGAGTTGAACACGTCTTAACACGCACGGCTATCGAGCTCCCTACCTTTTTAACTTTTTAACGAGTATAAACCCTATTCGTACCTTTTCTGCATATTTATCGCATATTTGTACAAATTTTTAAGGAGATTTTGACTTCTATTCAAAGAAAAAAGTCTTTTGAGGACTTTTACTAAAAAAAATCGTCGTCACTTTTATATAAAATGACATTGACAAATATTTATTCAATTTATATTCTTAAAGAATAGTTACTTTCGCCTAGAATGCATATTTTTATATTTGTTTCGCATATGCCTTTTTTGCCCATTTTTCTGCCTATTAAGTAAAAATTTCTGCATATATATGGGCATATATAACATTTTTTTTGTTCCGAATTCGTACAGCGCGGCTTATGACCAACCACACTCGTATTTTGCATAAAGGAGACCACACAAAAATGTTGATTGATTAAAACTAACGATGCTTTTATGGAAATCCTTTCAAAGTCACAACAATTTTTTTAAATATTAATGATGAAGCATTTATGGTGTGAGAGTTTTCTTCATTGAATAATATAAATAGGTGATATTGTAGGTTCTATAAATATTTGTATATGCATAAGGAAATCTGATGAAGCATTTTTTTTGTGTTCGGAAGGGTCCTGATCCACGGACGTGTTCAAGGGTTGGGAGACTGATGTTATTCTTTATTCTTCACGAGATCTACCTTACCTCACCGTAGCTTATGTTGATATGTAGCATCATGGGTCTATTTATAAAATATTCCCTTTATATATGAACGAAAAAGTGGTCAAAATGGGATCAATTTACTAGTTTTATAAAAGAAAAAAACTAACCAAATGTGCTCATCAATGCTCAATAAAGCTATTTTGACTGATAACGGGGCCCAAACGTCAGTAGTTTCCTTTAAATGCATTTTATACAAAATTGTCGTTAAGACAAATTTCTAGCACAATTTTATTATTATCAATAATTCCGAACAAAAATGCGTCATCAGATTTTCCTAGGGATAAGTGTATATACAAATATTCTAGAGCCGATATTGTATTAGTAGGTATGTTTTAAAACGAAGGTGCCGCCGCCGGATTTTTTCTTCTTTTGAGCTTTGGTTGTTTGGATATTTCTCTACGAGTCTTAATATAAAAAAGGGATAATAATTTATGATGTACAAGCTAAATAATATAATACACGTTTTGATGATATATTTTATTCACCGTTTTTTTGGTTTTTGCTATTTTGCTATTTATACACGTTTCCACTCAAATTTTATAAGTAACCATAACATTTAATCATTTTACTAACCTTTGCGATTGGTTCAACTCTTAAGCACATTTTATAGTGAACAAGCTGTTAAAAACTTTATATGCAAAAATCAGAAATGACGTCATCACGAATAAGTTTCATACTATAGTACTTTGATTGTGATGACGTAATGATATAAATCCTTTAAGAATGGAAATCTTATTATATACTTTTATGAATCCATGTTAATTGATTACACTGTGTAACAAAGTTTTGGTCCTTGAGTTGAAAACTGTTATTGTGTATTTGCCTATGTCCAGTAAAACATGAAAAAATGCTTTTAAACATTTCTAATTTGCTTTGTGTCCAGGATAAGGATATTGTGAAATTACAATTTTAATCATTTCTAATGGTTCAGGCCAAGTTATCTTCGTGGAAAGTAGAATACCACAAATGTTGTAGTATTTATTTTTATACTATATCTGTGCATTTCAAATCCGTTTTTTAATTTATATATCTTGGTACTAATCGAAAAAATCGGCTATCTATTTAAAAAGTTGACCATATTTTAGTGTTCTATTTAAGCGGTGATATGTTTTTTGTTTCGAGTCTATTGACTATAATCAATAGTAATATATTTTGGTATATTGTCAATGCATTTCAGAACAGTTTTTATAATTTCGATATTTGGCATGAAAGTAAAGAAAAGATAAATTTAGTAGGACAAAGTATTAATCATATTATGTATTTACTTTTGGGTAAATCACTGAGGTTGCATTTATATTATTGTGATTTGTTACGAAGAAAAAAAAACAGGTTTGCCTTTTTATTGGCATGTAATAAATAATTTGATAACAATATTGAAATGCAATTTTCCAAATCACAGTAACTCTCTAAAAATAAAATTATTTTTGTCACTATAATTAATTATATGTAAATAAAAAGGCAAACCTATTTTTTTCTTCGTAACAAAATCACAATAATATAAAATACAACTCAGTGATTTACCCAAAAGTAAATACATAATATGATTAATACTTGTCCTACTAAATTTATTTGTTTCTTTATTAAAACAAAAACATATATCACCGCTTAAATAGAAACACTAAAATATGGTCACTTTTTAAATATATAGCCGATTTTTTCGATTAGTACCAAGAGATATAAAATTAAAAAACGGATTTGAAATGCACAGATATAGTAGAAAAATAAATACTACTACATTTGTGGTTATTCTTACTTTCACGAAGATAACAGGGCCTGAACCATTAGAAATGATGAAAATTGTAAATTTCAAAAAAAAGTCATAAAGGCCAAACCTTTTTTCGGACGAAAATTTAAGTGGCATTTTTGGAATCTACGTAAAAAATGGGACTCAAATTAGGAATTTCAGCCAAAGGACAAACAAAGACCTTAATTTTGTTACATAGTGTTATTAATATAATAGTCAATTTAAAGAATACTAAATAGCATGGATCGATGCCCATGAGGAAAAGACATTATGAAAAATGAAAATTCATTCAGTGAATAGATGTTTATAGCTCACAGACACAAATGTAAGTGAGGCCTTATATCATTATGATTTTACTATTTATGTTGCTTTTCTTTCCGCCAATCACATAGGAAAAAAATGTTCCAGAGTGGTGTCCTTGATAATAGTAAGAAATAGCCAGTTGTAGTTTTTCTGCCTATCTTTATTTAAAAAAATACTGCGACTTTTAGTTTTAGGGATTACTTTAAACCCGATAGAAAGATACAAAATGCCGTCGATTAGAAAACATCAAGAAATCTTTCTTGGATCTCTCTGCAACTTTTTGATTATAGTATCAAATAATCCCAAACCTTTCCTTTTTCTTATATTAATAAGCTGTTGGTCTTTTATTATTATTGCATTATATTAAACAGCTGAAGTTCTTCTATTTTGGAGGAGGAACTTTGATGCGGAGCTCCCTCCTGTGTCCGGATTCCTTATTCAAAAGGACTCGTGGACAAGAGGAACAAACATGTCCCTTTTTATAATTATTAATAACATTTTAAAAAGAAATAAACCAAAAGCTGTTTGTATTATTGCGTTATAATAAACAGCTTGAATTCTTCTATTCTTCTTCATTTAAAGGGTTCCTCCTCAAGGATAGAAAAACTCAAGCTGTTTATGATAAAGCGAAAAGTAATAATATTATTAAATAAGCTTATTAATTATAGAAAAAAGGGAGAGGTTTGTGATTCATTTGATACTATAATAAAAGAGATGTCAGTAACCTGCAAGTAACTGTATGTTTTTTTAAACGAACGTCGAACAACACCAAAAAACCCTATCGTTTGTCGTTCGTTTAAAAAATCATACAGTAGGTTGCTGGTTTGTACTTATTCAAAATATCTTCAAGAATGCCTACCCTTAGAGAAAAAAAAGAAGAAAGAAAAAAAAAGAAAAGCACTTTTCAAAGACTTGCAGTGTTGTACTTTTTAATATCCTTTTTGATGAAAAATAATTCCTTTCTAAAAAACTGTTATCTCTTTTATTCAGAGTGACGAACGATTCAATCTTAAAATGAACAATGAACGAAACTTTGGTGAACGACAAAGGAACGATGAACAACAATTTTTCGCGAACAAGTCTGATATATATATAATATATTGGAATAAATATTTATAAATAAATCATGTTTCTTCGTATTTGATACGCTGTATGATGAACAAGCTAAGATGCCCACTTTCTTCTCAGATAAAAGAGAAAAGGTGTGCCTTTTTGAATGAAAAAACATAATGTAATTAATTATTATATAAATAAAAGGTTATCCTATGACAGGCGCGTAGTGCTGGTGATGCATATGCATCGGGTCCCAGCGATGAGGTGCCCAAGCCACCGTGGAGAACAATCATTTTTTACGCAACATGAGATTCATGATGATAATTAAAATTCAATGACTGGCATGGTGTCTCAGTCTCACTGTCTTTTTTTTGCTGAGTCTAATATTTCTGACTACTGAGTGAAGAATGCTCTCTCCTCTTTTTTTACTCTAGCTGTGATAAGGCCCGTCCTACATAACTTGCGTCGGGGCCCGCAATCACTACCCGACGCCAACGTCCTATGATTAACATAGGGCTGATCCATTATTATCCAGATCTTGATCCGTATTCGCAGTATTGTAATTGACTTGAAGGGAAAATTCAAGGCTTTAAGCAAAACCTCTAGAATCTCTGTGAACTACAAAAGTGCTTCCAAAGAGTTATTGTTGAAGATAACACATACCATAATTATTTGGAATTAACCAGTGTTAGTATCTCATAAAGTACACTATTAAATGCATTTTAGCTAAAGTGGATAGCTGTCAAACAGTATTTTTAAATTAAACAATACCTTTGCTTGCAATTAATTTTAACATTTATGATTGGTAAGTAATGGTGTGTTGCTTAATTTTCCTTTATAAATAGGTGCGTAAACAAATCCTAATTTATTTTGATAACTTGAGAGGTTGCTTGTATTATATATTTGCTAGAGTTCCGTTTTTTACCTAAGTTTAAATAATATTATGAATGAATCATTTTCCTTGTCTGACGTCAAAATATTTTGGCACATTATATATGTATATATATATAAATATAAAGTTGTTAAAGGAACATAATTTTATTTCATAACAAAACCTCTTGGACTATTATAAAATAAGTCAATATTTCACAAATTTGTATTAATCTGTATACATCGAACCATTCTTGGCAGTTACTATTTTGGACTTCCTTGAGTGGTCGCTATATATAGGGTTGACTATATTAGCAATTTTCACCAGTGAATGTCATAAAATGAAGGATAAGCGTTAATTAAGATTGAAATGAAACCTATGTACAGTTTGGCGCACAATAGTACAAATCAGACTTGTTGATTTATCGTTCATTTGTTGTAGTTTGCGAACGACAAAGTTTTTTACGAACGACAAGGAAAATTCCTTATCGTTCGTCGTTTGTTTTTAGCGCTAAAAAAAGACAAAGATTTTCATTTCATGGGAAAAATATATTTTCTAAAAAAAGCGTCATCATTTTTTTTCTGAATTGTGAGTAAAAAAAACGTCTACAATTTTTTTCAGAATGACAAACGACAAACGAACGATTTAATTTTAAAATAACGACGAACGACAACTTTTGGTGAACGACAAACGATCGACAACTTTTGGTGAACGACAAACGAACGACAATTTTTTCAACAGCGACAAATATACAGGTCATATATAGTATATATATATATATATATATATATATATATATATATATATATATATATATACATATATATATATATATATATATATATATATATATATATATGCTTCTCTGTTTGGATGCACATAACATATTTAATAATGAATTGATCAAGACACACCTGTAGGAAGGTATATTTAATCATTAAACATATGTAACAAAAAACAACAACTATGTTTTCCCTAGTTTGAACGAGAAGAAGAATGCAACATATGTTTTGTGAATTAATAGGAAAGAATTACGGACGGAAATATTATGAAGCAAAAAAGAAAATAGTAATAAAATGATGTCAATGATATTATTGTATTAATAATAGCTCTTAAATGAATAAAGCGCAGTTTATTCATATTTTATAGATAAAGAGGAAGACAATTGAGAGGAAAATAAGTTTCAACCCTAAACCTAAAGAAAAAAAAATCTATACTTGTTTCTAATCAATTTCTATTGATCTCTTGTATCATCACAATCCTTAACTTTTAAGCTATGTCATAATTGGAAAATGAATTCGCGAAATTGCAATTATATGAAAAATATTATTGCTCTTTCATCACTTTATATCCTTTCCTTCTGTCTAAAAACAGGAATCGCTTAGTGCCTACAAAGTAAAATAATTTTGACTTTATGGCTATATACAATATAGTAGTATATTTTTTATTTAACTACCAGTATTTTTTCCTTATTTTATAACTTAGAAAATCCCTTACACTTCCAAAGTAAATGAACGTTATAGGGGATTCGCAAGTTTGATGATGGGAATTTCCATTAAATAAAAAAAAAAAAATATATACAGAGCGAAATACGTATATCAGTGATCATTGAACATGAAGATCGCAAGTATTCTTCTTGTTTTATACCTTATCTCAATTCAATTTACATGTGGAGTGGATAAAATCGTAAGTAATATTTAAAAAAAAAGCTTACTAACAAAATTATATTTATTATATTTTAGACTATAAAGCGACAACAATCAAATGGACTGCTCGTAGAGGACGCTCCATTATCGGTAAGAATATTATAAATGTGTCATGAGATGACCACCAAGGTGACTATATTATGTGTAACATTAATTTAACTGGGTTACTGAAGAGTGCAGTAACTTCACTAAGGCAAGGTACAAAAATAAGAAATGTCACAAGTATTCAGAGATTAAATGCCTAGTAACGGACTCAGAATATATTTGTCAATATGTTTTTTTCCCGCTAGGATGAAGTAGAAATAGAAAAAAGGGGTATTCCCTACCTGACATAAAACGCTGTATACCTAGATCAGATCCCTATAAGTAGAGTTACGTCGTGAGACCTGTTTGTGTAGCAGCTGACTCTCAAGTCAGGCTCAAATATTTATAATTTATCGAGGAGTTGTAAAGAAACTGTATTTTGAGATGTTTTTTTGAAGTATAAAAACAATATAAACTTTAAAGATCTATTTAAAAAAATAATTTCAATAATAAACTATTCATCTTCTGGTGGATTCATATTTTGTTCGATAATTTATTAAGGAGTTTATAAAAGTTGACGGAATATTTAAATTATATGTAAAAGAATTATTAAAATATCTGAAAAAAGAACTAGAAAATACACTTTTTCCACAAAAGTTGTAAGTCCTAATGATGCAAATCGGAGATCTCATAAATAGCTTTATGCTTTACATATATGGTATGAATTCCCTAGATTAATAGCAATATTTAATTACCTGGCCAGCATTTAGTCAATATTCACGTAATTATGCAAATCTTCTTATATGAATTTCATATCTTATTTATTTGTGCCTTCTTTAGTGAAGCCACTGTATTTCCTTGTCATTTCAGTAACCAGATTGAACTATATTTACACCTCTTTAAGGCCGGTACCCAAAGGGCAATCAAGTACGAAGAATTTGGCTTGAATTTAAGTTTACAATGTCTGTACTGTTACTACATGTTTGTAATAAGAATTATTAGTAATGAGTTATGTAATTTCACTGATACCCATTGTTGCGTTTATACATTTTTTTCAATGTACAAGAAGTTTTTAATGATATACAAACTTTCATACATTTGTTATGATCTTTGATTATAAAAAATTGTACCTGAATAGTGACAAATAACATAATAGTTGGTTATTGAGTTCTAGAAGGAAAACACCTTTATGCCCAGTGTTTAAAATAATTTAGAAGAGTTGTATATACATATAGTTAATTTTTTTATCGTTCGCGTTCCGTTAAAGAGCTCTCGTTCCATTGAATAGGATTCTGTTCATTGAATGGTCATTCCGCGTAACGGCATTTAATTTTTCTTTCCATTCACAATGCCCTTATCGCGGGCTTTACTTTTTTCTATTCCCATGAATAAATTGCTTCATCAAGTTGAGCAGCCATTTTAGATCCTCACACGTATTCAAAGAGTTCTTAAGGTCAAGTTAATTTCTCTTGTATGCTGATCATCCAGTTGATATTATAAAGGTCGAGGATGCAATGCCACAGTAGAGTGCCCTACCTAGTGTATCTCCTCAAGACATTAAGTAACGTTTTCTTATATCCAATCTTAGGGCGGTGTTCTATCAACAAAAATCAATACGAAGAGTAACAAATGCGAGCGTTTCAAATACATTAGGATCCTTCGTCGGCATATCTGCGTCAAATATGAAGAGTCCACCACAACCACGAGGAATCCCACCACTTCCAAGCCTATTGAGCCATTTATTACTCGGCGAAAGCATCATGGCTTAGTAAAGGGAGTTGAATAAAAATTATTGTTAAATATAATCCAGAATAAATTTTTGCTGCACACATCATGGTGGAATTTGTTCCTCCTTAATATTCATTTCAGGAACAACTCCTGGGCCTTCACTGTTTACAGACTCGTGTAAATTGACTCACTTCAGTCATATATATTTTTTGTATCTACTTTTTTTTGTACCAATTAAATAAATAACAAATTCATCTATACACTTACTAATGAATCACATATGAGGTGGTCCAGCAAGAATCCAAGTTTAAATGGATTTTTGAATACATGCTCCAATAATTGCTAATATATATTATAATTGCTAAGGTATACATATCTTATGGCTTTAAAAAAAGGACTATCTTTGAGGAATTATATTAGAGCCATGCGGAATTGAACCTTATAAAAAATAAGTCCAATAAAAGAAAATCATTTTAGCTTATCGAAATAAAAATAACATTCGTGGGTAAAAACGTGTGCAACTGTTCTTAAAATGCTTTTTAAATATTTGTCTGATCTTTTTAAGAAGTAAAAAGCTTAAGAATGTGTTTTCTCATTTTCACTATTTTCATTTAGAATTGCTTTCTTGGTGAACCAACTCATATGTGATAAATTAGTTTTTTCGTATCTACTTTGTAATATTAATATTTATTGTATTCAACGTATTTACCATAAAATAATGCCCTAAGAACCTGTAATCTGGAGGAGTACTTTCTTGGGGGTGCTAGGCAGTCCCTGGCGCAATTTGGGTTTCCTCCTTTCCTTTGGCGATAATGTTTTATAATCATTTTATTGAATAGGTAAATGTGCAAATTCTGTTAGCTTAGGATATAAATACTTATTGTACAATTATAATTAAAAAGGCAAAAAAATTATTGTTCTCTTCGGGAATTTATTATTGAACTTTATATAATGAATATTGGCGTTACGTGTTTATGTTGAGATAATATACAATATGTTTAATGAAATCAATCACTATTTGCAAATATGATCCTTTCGCAAGTCATTTAATTGCCTTTGAAGCGTAGGATTGGGATGTTTGAAAACAATTATGTCCGAGTACATGATTCGAATGTAATACGTAATACTAATTATTATAAAAACAAAGCTTATCCATAAGAAGCTTGAATAATTGTTTATTTATATTGTGAAATAGTCACTTGATTTATATGAACCCATCTAATGCTCTTGTACACTCCTTGTTTTATTTTTAAACAAAGACAATTGTCATATTTTTAAAGGTCGCTTAACAATCAAAACACCTTGTTGCGCAATACATTATACCAAATATATTTTTCTATGCTGTAATGTTTCTTAATAAGATAGATATATTTTAGAGCAAGCAAAATAATATAATAATATTTTCTTTATATGAAAATTCTTCCATTTTATAAAGATATATATATATATATAATATATTATATATAAGTAATTAGTTAAATGAAAACCATAAATGAATTTTTAAGCAAACACTTCACGAAGAATAAAGGATCACACGTTCTTCATGAAATGAATCTCGAGGAGGGTAAAATTAATCTTGGTAAGCTTAACACAATTATTCATGCGTTTAAAATTAAGTATAAATAATATATTGTAATAGGTTTGTATAAATGAGCTTTTGTATGGGGTAATATTTGAGTTAAGGTATATTATAGTTATATATTAAAGTACGTATATCACAATAAATAAATAAAACATTGAATCCACCAGTTTAAAATCTTTCGGAGAATGAAGAGATTCGATGTCATTCTTTCTGGATAAACCAATGACTCATATCTACCCAGTAAACAATGATTGGGGATACCATTTATTTATGAACGCAGTGAAAAACACAATATTAACTAGAGGCATATATACACTCAGAGAGTGCAAACCTCCGCCGTCACGGGTCTTTATGAGCCTTCCGAGGCGGATTTTTCACGACTGGGGAGGCGTAGAGAGACGGGGGAGGGTTCCCCTAGACGGAAATTCCGAGAGGAACACGCTCCCGCACCCAATTTCACAGCACAGCGACATCTATTGGCAGAGTAGGCTAACTTGGAAAATTTAGTAGTATTTAGCTCATTTGGCGCTTAATTCTGAACTCAGAGATGCCAAAATTTAATCACTTCTTCCTTTTGGCACTTCCAACAACTCCAAAAAATTTCATCCAAATCTGTTTTAGTACTTTTTGAGTTATCCTGCTGACAAACCAACAAACCAACAAACGCCAGTGAAAACAATACCTCCTTCGGCGGAGGTAATAGGTATTTCATATGAGCTAGGTTTTTTCTTCTTCATCAAAACATGTTTTGGTCTTCCCTTTGAGTACCTACATACATACATTGATCATTATGTTACGAATCTAAACAAAGAGGGAGAGAAAAAACAATGTGATATTTGCTCATTCCTTGATTCAAAGCAGACGCAAGTAGAAGGGTCATGGAAGTCTCTGTGTCCTTGAAGCCATTTGTGGCTCTCCTGGCTGTGATGCTAATGAGACGTCCACCGTGACATCCCTTGATATCCGCTACATCTTTTTAGACATTACAAATTGAGTATAATACATTTATTGATCGTTTCGGTATAAATAATTATTTATTGTGAAATCTATTCAGTTTAAAAAAAAAGTTAAAACTTTTTTACCATGGCATAAATAAATTATAATGAATTTATTAAAAAAAATATGTTAAATTTTTTAGTGAAATCAATGCTTAATGTTGCTTTATTTTTGGGTTATTTATTTTATTGCACTTTTATTGTGGTAAATAAAATATAACCTTAAAAATATTAAAACAGGTAAAACAAATATTAACTAAAAAACTTTGTCGTCACATTATAAATGTAAGTAAAATAAATTTGTTTATCTTTAGAGTACAAATGATCGTTTATCGATAAATTAACACAATTTCAAAATGTAATGAACTAACAATATAACTTAATAATAAATATATTTATATTTGTGGTAAATATATTATTGACTTATCGTTTTTAATCAAATACAGTTACAAAAAAATAATGTTTTCAGAATAAGTCGTAAGTTTTCACCTTCATTCAAGAATTTGCTATAAATCTTCATAAGAGTTATTGTTCTATTTTTGTTACTTCATCCATATTTCAATCTATTTTTACACTGTTGTAGGATGATAGACTGGTTATTACACTGGTATTATATATATTTTTTAGGATATATCTCTTGAGAGTAGCTCAACACGATCACCTGAGTTTTCCTCCTCCACCACTTTAAAGCCGTCCTTCTCCTCATCAATCCTCTTCCCCTTCCGCCACCACTTCTGCCCATTCCGAGGCCGGCCTCCAAAGACAATAGACCCCCACTGTCTCCTCTACCCTCGCGTCCTCCACTTCCTCCATTGCCTCCTCTCCCTCCGCGTCCTCCATTACGTCCTCCCCCACCCCCTTCAGGCTCTACGGGTGGCTCAGAATCCTTCGGAAGTATTTCCTCCGGAAACGACGTAAGTAAATATGTAAGGAATCCACAATTGGACTCCGTTCTACAACATTATTGGTTGAAGAAAAGGAGTGCAAACAATAATAAAAACAGTTTGCATTATGATATAGATATATATAATGTAATGATTGCAATAATGTGTAAGTTTTGTCAGTTGTAGCATAATAAAGCAAATGCGTTAGCTCAGTGAGCTAAGACCATAGAGATATAAAGACAAATAGGACTGATGATACAACTGTTTCCATGGACAGCGATAGAGCTATTTTCACAGGAACAATTTTACACGGTTTAAAACGCACGCCTTATATAAACATGAGGGGGAGAGAGAGTCAAGAGTGACGTAGTAACTAGTTGGATTCTTCAGAGAAGTACGTCATTGTGCCTAATGTAAACAATTTTTCTATCTCTATGATCAATTTACGATGATGTAGTACAAATTACTTTGTTTATATTGAGCAATGACGACAGCTGAACGATGTTTCCCTTCTACTGAAGGAGATAAACTCTCTATATCTTTTTATCTCTATGGTCAAGGCGTGTTCAATTCTCAATGTTGAAGGCGCAGGTTCGAATCCCGAAAGGGAAATATCAATTTTGGTTAATCTCATTGATAATATCCTAGTTTCGATAGACTAATTTACACGATAGTGTACTTTTTTATATGCAGTCGGATGCAATTCTATCAAACCAAAGAGACAAGAAAATGAATAAATAACACAATGTTCTTTCTTTTTTGTTTGTCCCAATAGTCAGAGCGTTAATTCATGTATTCTAAAATGTGATGGAACAAAATAAACATCTATTTACCCTTTAAAAGTGACTATTTATTAAGCTAAGAATGATGAATTTCACCATCAATAAGGAGTTCTTTTATTATGCATGATTGAAACTTTAAAACTCTCTTCCTCCTCCTACTCGAAGATATTATTTACAAGCTTAACATCTTGAATTAGATATATATTATGTATTCATAAAGCCGTTTCAGCCATGTTTCAAAGACCTATAAATATATTATCACTAAATAGCAGGCTTGTGAACGTTCAGCTTTTTTGCGTTCAGCGTTAAAAAAAATAGCGTTCCGTTCAGCGTTCCGTTCAATGTTTTTTGTGTTCAGCGTTCCGTTAGCATTCAGCGTTCAAATAATAAAAAAGTGACGACGTGTTTTTTTTTAGAAAAGAATCTCCAAAAAAGTAATGCGTAGTGATGAGGGTATTTTTTTAGAAAATAATTTCCAAAAAAGTATGCGTAGTGATGACGTTTTTTTAGAAAAGAATTTCCAAAAAAAGTAATGCGTAGTGATGACGTTTTTTTAATAGAAAAGAATTTCCAAAAAAAAGTAATGCGTAGTGATGACGGTTTTTTTTTTAGAAAAGAATTTCCAAAAAAGTAATGCGTAGTGATGACGGTTTATTTTTTTTTTGAAAAGAATTTCCAAAAAAAGTAATGTGTAGTGAGAACGTTTTTTTTTTTTACAAGAATTTCCGAAAAAAGTCCAAGAAATGTTTGGAAAAATTGAACGTTGAACGCAAAACTCTTTTTTTGCGTTCAGCGTTCAAAAAAAAAGTTGCGTTCTGTTCATTGAACGTGCGTTCAGCTGAATGCCGTTCAATTTTTTTGCGTTCCATTCACAAGCCTGCTAAATAGTGTTGTTCAACCCATAGTTTTCATGATTTATAGCCCAATGATCAACCTTATAATCTGCAACTTGTAATTTTTAGAACTAAAGACAGGTCATTACTCTTTATCTATTAAAATATTTCATCAATATTGATTTTTTAACGAAATTATAATATGAATAACTTTCGCATAAATAATAAAACATCATTTTTATTTTGCTCAAACAAGATTTTTACATAAATACAATACAAAACTATAAAATATGTTCCCATGCAATCCTTGAGCCTTTCAATCTTCATGAATGCAATATGTAAATGCAACAAAAATTAACATTAACAAATCCTTAGCATAATGTTTACATGGATTTATTTTTATGGCTGCCTTTTTGTATGGAGATTTATCAACATTTCTTTTTTTTATTCGTGTGGCTGTACTCCTTTTCAACTCATTGAGAAAGTACTTCTACTTCAATATTCTTGGGTGCAAAGCAATTTATAAAAATGCAAATGCACTTGAAACCAGATTACTTTATTTACTTTGTTTTTTAGTGTATTTCTAAAAAGATATTATGCAAATGGATCCTTATTTATTATGAGAGTATAAATATTATCAGTTATTATAAGATAAATGAAACATTAATGTAGAAAACTAAAAATAAAAAATAGTACATCTTGTTCCTTAAGTACTTCAAAGTATATATATATATATATATATATATATATATATATATATATATATATATATAGTATATAATAGTCGAAGAATTGGGTTCAACGATTGGATTTTGTATACTTGCACGTGGTGGTCATTGAAATGACATTGACATGCATTCATAAATTATCTAGAATGTATTTGAAGAGCAAATACATAAATTGTTGATATCTCAAACCGTTTTCTTTTTCTTAAAAATTACGTTCTTAATGAAAAGCCCTTCTTCTATTGCCAAATGATAAAGATGGCGTGTGACAATTATATATATATATATATATATTAGTAGCTTAGAGTAGAAGAGTCTGGGCAATCAACAGCTGAAATTATTTATATATTGCTTTTTTGTAGGTTGTTGGACCTCCAGGATCAGCTGGACTAATCCCTAATCACAAAACTGCATCCGTAAGACCAAAATCAACTAGAAAATAATATAATATGTTGAATGCCAAAAAATATTATCTTAATCTTATTATCTTTCAGACTGGAATCACAAGAAACAAAGTTAGAAGGAGACCAAATGCAAAAAGCATGTCTATCTCCCAAAACTACAGAGATTCGCGTGTGTTCGATATGAATTAATATCCGAGGGGAGCAACGAAGAAAGTGAAGCCGATATTAGAGCTCCATTTAATTGACATATTTTTATTAATATTAATATATATTATCTTGTTTGTAAATTGTATACGCTATGCATATTGTATAGTAAAATAAATATATTAAAACACAACAAAAAACTAGGCCTTTTTATCCTTAAGGATATGGCATTGAGACTTCTTTCTTGAAGGTTTTGGGTTTGAAATATCAAATATACTATAGAAGGGTGGAACCCGAGGTTTGATTCAAAATGGTTGTGAACCGCTACTAAACTATGATTCGCAACAGATCCGTAACCCCAATATACCATAATGTTGAGAAGATGAACCTGAGGGCCCGTGGGTTTGAAATCCCTACGTGCTATTGTTGTGATATACGAGAGGACTCACTGGTGGAGGGAGTGAGCCTCTTATATCTAATTACTGTGATCCATGCGTTTCTTAGGTTAATAAAAATTGGTTTAATATCCTTTTATCAACAATTTAGCAGTGGCGAAACCTGAATATTTGGAGGTATACTACTAATATTGGAGAGGTTTGAGAGGTTACATCAAGCATACTGATATACTTTTTTTGTACTTAGACCTGTTCACTTATTTATTTCAATTAAGACGTATAAAGGATTTTAATAAGGACTGTACGTGAGGTATTGACAAAGTTATCTTTGGTTTGAAGGGCACATGCATGGAATTAATTGTCGAATTTTGTTCCTTGACTGGGCTTCGAATCGTTTGGAAGAGAACCCCAATTTTGACTGGAGGATCATTTGTAGTGATGAGGCGCTTTTTTTATTAGTACATCACATTATACATAAAGGGGACCCAAGAAACTTTTCTTTTGAAATCGCTAGTAAAAAAGTCTTATATCAAAATTGTCCTTTAGACTAACTACAATTATTTGAGAGACCCGCATTATTGCATTATTTATATTGAATCGAAGATAATTTTATTATTGTTGGCAATTTAACGTAAGAGCAAACTTATGTTCACCAGTTCATTATAGTAAATTATTATATGCAATAATGCAGCTTAATATGCCTTTTAAAGACGCTCAAATGAAAATATATATACTGTACTTGATTTGCTAGAATGTATTGTTTGATTTTTTGTGCCTTGGATGATTGAAACATTAGTTTCAACAATTTTATAAATATATAAAATAATATATTAAATAAATTTAATCAACTTGCAGAAAATAATATTTTAAATTTTAGTCTCTATAATTAAATAATTAAAATATTCAAAAACGTCTATATAGTTTTCTCAACGATTTTACTTAAAGCAGCTGGAATTTAAATATATTATTATTTATAAAGTGCCTGAGATCTAAAGCCTAAATACATTCCCGATGATGCATTAAGCTAAGTAGTTGAAACATACAATTCATTTAATTTTTTGCTTGACAGTGCCTTGTCAGCAAAAAGCTCTTAGATTAAATAGTTTCATTTTAAATAATTGTAAATATCATGCTACTTTAAAGTATTTTAATGCAATATTTAGATTTAAAATGCTTAAGAATCCCAGGATAGACATTACATTTTAAACACACACACACACATGTCCTTGTATTATTGGGCAATTTACTAAAGTAGCTAAACTTACAATTATTTATATTAGCATGATGCCAGGCAGTACAATATATATATATATATATAGATAGAGAGAGATAAACAGTTAAAAGGTCTTAGAAAAAATGTCACAGGACATATGTTTTAGGAATGGCCAAGGAGTAGAAAATAATGAAATGGGGGAAAAACGCGGTCAAATATATGTTGGGTAAGTATTTGAGTGATTTATCTAGATATTGTTTCAACAATTTTAATGAAAAAAATATTTAACAAAATTATATTTTGAATAATTACTCTAGACAAATTTTATTATTATAATGTTTTATTTGTTTGATTTGATAAATGTATCCTTTACTATTGTGATACATTGTTTGTGTATGTTCACTTTTGAGGCAATAAATTTAAACTAATTTGTTTATTTCCAGCTTGATTTGTCTATAATATTGCTTAACGTAATAAACCCTTATTGATTGTATTTACAATTACTTAAACAATAAGATACTTTCTTCTTCTATGTATTAAAATGGTTTGCCCTTTAGAAAATATTTTCCTTTTCTATCTTGATCTTTTTCATCTTATTATGCTCCTTGACCTCTTCTTTCGGATATGATTTTGCATGTAAATGTAGGTTCCGGACTCTTTAAAATTTCAGATGTAGGCTTTAAACTTGTTTGAAAACATAAAGTAATAACCATTTATACCTAATCCATTCCTGAATAAAAGAGAGAACGTGAAAAGAAGGATTATTAATGTTTTCAAATTGAACTTTAATTGGTGTACTTTAAAAAATGAATCTAAAAATATTTACATACGAGGCAAAAAATAAGAGGGCTGGTCAACAAGTCCGTGATTTTTTTATTTTCCCGTCTTATAATTAGGTAAACAACACTGCTCATGTCAACAAACATCTATCAGCTGACTATACAGGGGTGTGCAGGCGAATCTAGACTTTTTTAGCACGGAAACAAGATACTCATATCCAAGAACAAGACCTTTTAATTGACTTTTTCATACCACACAAATTTAAATGACTTTTCTCTTAATGTTCATTCAATCCAACTTCCTCTTTTCACAATAACAGCCTCCACACGGTGCCTGAACCTCCCAACGGCATGAGCCACCTGTTCCCTGGACAAGTTGGCCACTACCTGGATGATGGCAGCTTTCAAGGAGTCCACAGTGTTGTGAGCACGCTTGTTAGTGTCCCTCTCAAGGACGCCCCACAAGTAGTAGTCGCAGGGGTTGAGGTCAGGGCTGCTGAGGGGCCAGAACTCCTTTGACCAGAACATGTCTAGATTCTCTAAGCACCAGTTTTGCACCAAATTGGACGTGTGGGCGGGAGCTCCATCTTGCTGGTAGAGATAAGGTCTACCAGCAGCAATCTGGGTCATCCAGGGCTTCACCACAGTCTGCATGACGTCCAGGTAGACCTCCTTGTTGACATTTTGGCCCTTGGCAAAGAAGTGAGGAGGCATGATGTTTCCCTCGCTGGACATGACCTCCAAGACATGAACTCCGGCCGGGAACTTGGTTCTTCCAGTGATAGGGACCTCATCTGGGTCACTGGCAATCCATCTGTCATTCTGACGGTTGATTTTCGCATCAACACAGAAGATTTTCTCGTCCGAGAAGAACCTGATTCGTTCGGCAGCTCGGTGTTTCAATGGCGCGATCAACAACTCACATCTCTCCAACCTCTTCTTCTTCATGGCATCAGAAAGCATCTGACGGACTCTCAGGACGTAGCTGTTGCACCTCAGGTCCTCATGAATGGCATGGAGAACAGTGGTCCTGTGCACATTTAGCCTTTCAGCCAGTGTCGACATGGGAACACTTGGATCGTCATTGATCATCGTCTGGAGGCGATCAATGAAGTCGACGCTCCTCTTCCTGACTTGGGATCGGTCTGGAGTCTTTCTTTCCGGTGTTAGGAATCCTTCCTCGATGTCCTCCGACTCCTTGAAGGATTTGGCAATGCTGTAAACAGTAGCTTTGGGGAATTTGAAGAAGTCGATGATCTCTTTGGGTGCACGGCCGCAACGGAGCGCCACAATAATGGCCGTCCTGCGCTCAAGTTCCGAGGACATTTTCAATCTTTTTGTTATTAAACAAAGCTCATAGGATATACTAACCAGTTCATACATTTTTAAGCTTCTACCCTAACTGGTTTCTGAGATACAAGTACTCAAAGTTAGTCTAGAGTCGCCTGCACACCCCTGTAGTTTAAACCATAGAGATATAAAGATATAGAGAGCTAATTCCCATCAATAGCAGATAACCATCGTTCAGCTGTCGCCTTTGCCCAATATAAACAAAGTAATTTGTACTTTGTCATCGTAAGTTGATTATAGAGATAGAAAGATTTGTTTATATTGGGCACAATGACGTATTTCTCTGAAGATCCAATAAGCTCTCTATGTCTTTATATCTCTATGGTTTAAACACTTTGGGTTTTTGTTCGTGTTGATATTCTTTAAAGATAACAATCTTGTGAACTGTGGAGAAAATGGAAAAAAGGAAATTTTGTGTGCTCATTAAAACATAAAATATACCAACATAGGTTTATGCTTACCCAACAGTTGTAAATAAAACCTGGATCAACACTATACTGAGCTTAAGTCTCAAATTCATACTTTATACAGTAATTTGAATTATAATGTTCATTTATGTTTTATTTTTAATATAACTGTCTTAAGATTGGGATTTTTAATCTCCAATTATATAGTGTGTTCTTATATTTTTACACTGTATGGATTTTAGTAATAAATAAACATCTTAACCAGGATAAAAATCATAAATAACAAAATATCTTAATGAAACGACACACGTAACATTCTAAGTATTAAACATGTCAGATAAAGTAATAAAAACGGAACAATTCATTAATTATTTTATTTAATGGACTAAAAAAGGGATGTGTTCAGTACAAGGAATAGCTCACCAAATAATTGGTGCAGTTTTCTTTTTCTGAAAACTTTAAGTCAGCGGAAATCAAAAGAGGCCTCAATTCTTCACTTTTCATTTCCCTTCAAATGGTTTTGCTGCAATTATGGCACTCAATAATGTAAACATATTGAAGTGAAGAGCCTCATAACTATTGATTGTCGTAAGTGCTGGCCTCTTGAAATCAAAAGCATTTATTTGGATGGGAGTGTCTTTTTGACTATATATGTATAATAAATAATACAGTGAGCCATGGTTACTACACAATTTAGTTTATGTGTCCATAAGTAAATCGCATATTCTTATATAAAAGATTGCTTGAATAATCGAATTATCTGGAGAATAATTCGTTTGGTTATTTGTAAGTTTAAAACTTTTTGACCAATATAATAATTTGTTTCTTCTAGAATCTGCATAACATGGAAGGGTTTATATATATATATGTATGTATATATATATATATATATATATATATATATATATATATATATATGGTAGAGTACCCATAGTGCTGCTCCACGTAGTGTCTGAAGGTAGCAAAATGAGAACGTCTTTATACCGCGGAGTCCAATCAGTAAGTGTATATTTATTAAGGGTATACTATAACCCGAATAGGAACTCCCTCCTTTTTATGTTAAAGTTTAACTACATTCGTAAAAAGAAAAAGGAAAAGGATGGAGGTCCTAATAGGATATTATATATGTATATATATATATATAAATATATATATATAAAATATATATCAGAACTGCCATACCAACAGAATACCATACCGATTGACAATCGGTACGGTATATTTGAAAGTATGACTTTTGTAGTATTCACATAGAGTCAGAAATATATAGAGAGCTTATTCCCTTCAATACTAGAGAAACATCGTTTAACTCTCGCTTTGCCCAAGCGCTCCCTTGTGTGAAGAACTTGAACTTCAAAAATAAATAAACAACTATAACTTAAAGTATTATAGAGCCGATACATAAATAGACATTCAGTATTGGCTTATGCTATGCATTGAATACTAGAGTACCTGAAAGTGCATTTAATATCGGACAATAAGAAACAGTAAATAGATAAAAATCTATAGCCTTCCATTTCCTACAAAATCCAAGTACATATATAATTTATATAAGATTAATATGTATTGAATTTCAAATAATCTCTAATAAATTATAACAAATGATGTATTTAATTGTCCTTTGTTATAAACTGTCCGATATGAAACACATATGAAGAAGTAAAAGCAGATGCATAAATAAATTTCTCTCTCTCTAATCTACCGTACCGAATACCGATATCGATCGGTAGATATATATACCGATATCGAACCGGCGGTAGATTTATCTACCGAATATCGAGACTCTGATATATATATATATACGTGACATATATATAAGGAGGAAGTTCCTATTCCGGGTTATAGTATTCCTTTTATAAATATACACTTACTGATTGGTCTCTGCGGTGTTCTCATTTTGCTCCCTGCAGACACCGCATGGATCAGCACCATGGGCACTCCACCAATTTCCTTCTTTTACATAGTCTATGTTTACAAATCTCTTAGATCATATTCAATTGGTAATTGGTCCTAAAAAATAATTGCACACATTTATTTAATAAACAAAGTAATTATATAACAAAGCGTTCTATGATTTTTTTTATTATGTTTACAGTCACAACTTATGAAACTAAACGTACTAATACTTATTACATAATACATTCATTCATATGACATCGGATTTAAATAACACACATTGCTAGGTAGTTCAACTTCATCTATATATTAATTCACCAATCTCTGTCCGTCTTTATGTCGGCACGCTATCTCCTCCCACATTTATGGTCAGATTTGAACTTTGAAGGTACCTATGGAATCCTTTGGTCAAGACGGACCTAATAAAACTATTTGCAAAGTGATGGGACCAGAAATGAAGAAAAAAATTCAGACCTTGTCTGATTTGAATTACCTACTTTTCAAGGTAAAGAGAGGAAAAAAAGAAAAAGAAAAGGAGGAGGAAGAGTTAGAGAAAATAGAAAAAAAAAAAGCATCTCATGTGACTTAAAACCTATTCTTTGTACAAAGTCAAACTTTTTATGAGGAATGTTTGTACACAATAGAAAATTATTTTCTCTCTCCTCTCTTATATTATTCAAGGTCTGTTTCCCTCACAAACTAGCTTCAAAACCTACCCATACCCGAAGGGCGAACATATGGGCGCCGTAGGTGCCCAAATATGCGAGTAGTTATTTATTTAGGAACGAATCTTCTACGATTGGAGAACTCAATTATCCATTCGGTCAAAATGAACTTCTTTACACGATCTAAGTCCGAACAGCGGTTTTATATTTTGGACACCTATGATTTAGAACAAAATAGGAACGAAGTATATAAGATATGTACCTTGGAATTCCACTGTGTAAGCCTATAGAACTGAAGAAAAATAATATTTTTGGATTATGTTAATCTAATATCTTGAGAAGGCATTACTGTAATCTCATCGTAAATAATTAAACAATACTCAATTGAAAAAATAAATTTGTTGTTTGTTGAGTTGCCATGTGATTAATTTAAAAAAAATCCAAGATAAGTAACCCGTCATTTTGACTTAAAATTATGATGAATAATTTTTGTTTTCATTTAATTGAGATGTAATATTATACGCAAGCAAAATTATATATGCACATAATGAATCAGTTCTTTGCTCATCCATGGTAATAATTATTGCATGCTACCCTGGACTTTTCCGATTCAATATCCCTCTGTCATGCTGGCATATGCATAACAAATGAAAACAATTAGGCAGCCAGAGTAATAGTTGAATAAAATATGAGTTTGTTAGCATAATTGTTCCTTGATGTTAATATTAAATGAGTCCCTTTTTCTAATGCTTATTCATGTATGTGATCACTCAAAAGAACTTTTTTATGGCAGCGAGGAATATCTTATTTCACAATTGTTGTTCTCGAATTATAGACTGTTTGACTAAAGCTTCCATTTCTAATCCGAATAGATCAATTCGAGCCCAGAGGATATGATATTTTTTATATGTGCCGCTGGAGAACCTATTTCTGATTGATCGTCGGTATCCGAATAATCTACCAGTATCCGAAGGATCGGCTTATATTAGATTCATTGGATCATAAAAAATACTCCTGATTAATCGGTCTTATAAAAAGTTGTACAGTAATTAAACGTGTAGGAATTTCGGCAAATAACATGGGACCTCTTTTCTCTCCTAAAAACTGTATTTAAGTAAGCTTTAAAATAGCTTCCCATGAATACAGTTTTTAACTTAACAAATAACATATCGATGAAGGTTGAAATACATTCGTTGTACCTTTATATTCACTACCTCAAAAAATTACGATGAACTGTTTTAAATATGAAGTTTTTCTGTAACTTATGTTATCTACAGTGCTTTCCATCAAAATGTAATTTTAAATTGTGAATTACTTGATACTTAAAATACATAAAACTTCCTAACAGATTTTACACAAGTAGAATATATTTTTATGATTATTAAACATTTGTTGTGTTATATAGTAAGAGGCACATCTTCTGAAGCCTTACAAAAGCTGATGAAAATGACCCCCTCCAGCCTGAAGACAGAACGACGCACGCTTCAGGACATTCTTGCAAACGTTTTTGATCGTCTCCTGGCTATATCCTTCAGCGAAGGTTGGACATATTGTATGAGAGACTCAATAGATCTAGTCTTTTTCCTTTTTTTGTGCCTACTGGTTTCGTATATACTCGAGTTTGTGATGCAGCCCTGAAGTGGAAGTCCAAAGGATCTTGAGTGTGAGGTGGCCAGAGATTTTCCATCCTTCTGCTGATGACTTGGCCTCCTAACCTTTCATTTATAAAGCTAAAGCTGTATTTATGAAATGTGGTGAAGCGCTGGCCTGCATCCACTAAAGTGAAGAACAAGTTACAAATGGCGCAAACTAGGCAAATTATGTCCTGGAGCAATCTGAGGTATGCAACACCATTACTAATGACAAATGACAATCATCGTCTAGGAATGCAAGAACGATTGGAACCATTCCATTAATATTGGGATTGAAGATGCATCATTCCTATCATTAGTTTCGCAGGTATTTCAAAGATTTTATTTATCCGCACTCCTTCGTATTTTCAGAATTGTTAATTAGTAATGGAGGCAAAATAACTTCTCGTCAGTCCAAATACTTTTATCGACAATGTTGGATGGTTGCTGCAGAATCCACAGACAAAACTGCCTTCTTTGTGCTTTTTAGGCATCAGTTAATGGTTGAATTGAAGTATAATGATAAAAACGGAATCGAAGATCATGTCTAACGATCCTCCACAACAATGTTTTGGTGAGTGATATTTGCAGAGAAGATTTTCTGAGTGAGCATCTGGGAGTTCCTTAAAAAAACCTCTTCACCTCCTGAAACCCTATTTCCGTTATTATATAACCGAATCAACCATTTACTACATTAAATTGAAGTTAATATCGTCTTCGTCATTAGAAAATAACTTAATCTCAATATCAATTATTAACATTAAATTATGCAAGGAACAAACAAAACGCAAAATATTAACTGCAACTGTGTAAGGGTAATTTTTTGTCTGATCAATGGCGTCAAATTATCTTTTTTAAAGCAACAACAACAAGTTTCTAGGTGCTTGGCCTATGGGAATGTGCAAAGAATTGATTTACATTCCTCAGAGTACTTTGGTTGAGACATTCGCGACCATCATGGCGCCTTAAAAATCTATATATCTGCTATATCCAGGAGAAGCCAAAATAATAAATGATCATCTATAGTCATCAAACATCCATATACAATTGTGACGTGCGAGTATAAAATGTTTACCAAACTATGCTAATTACTAGGAAGCGTACAGGGACTAACCTTGTAATATATATTTTTGTTTGCTCGTAGACTGTCATTTATTCTCCATGACGAAATGAAAAAAGCTGAAAATTAATACTGTCCTCGTATCCGATTCCTAAGATTTTAACTCTCGAGCCCTCCTATCCGAGTCCTAATATTTAAGTTATCGAGTCCACGAATCCGAGTCCATCAAAATGAGCAAATCCATGATTCCGAGTCCACAGCCCAGATGAATATCCCGTAGTCAGACTTAATCTCAACTTATTTCAACAATAGTTTCATACCTAAATACTAAATAAGTTGTTTATTTTGTAATAAGAATGAATGAATAAAAAGGTCATTCAATTGTGTGTAAATTTTTGTCACTTGGGGTAAAATTTAAAAAAAGTGCTTTACTATTCTATAGAGAGTTCTTGGGAGAGTAGTTTATAAGTTCTTCTTATAATATTTCATCCCCTTGTTTATATCCCAGAAAAAAAATACTTAATCAAAACTACATTGAAATGTTTGGAAAAATTGACGCTGAACGCTGAACGCAAAACTAATTTTTTTTGCGTTCAACGTTCAGCGTTCAAAAAAAAGTTGCGTTCCGTTCAGCGTTCCGTTCATTGAACGTGCGTTCAGCTGAACGCCGTTCAATTTTGCGTTCCGTTCACAAGCCTGCTTAAAATA
>CP045900.1:2414503-2444406 GCA_013387185.1 Caligus rogercresseyi | reverse complement strand
GCCTCTGAGCAATACTGAACTCGTCACTCTGTGTATTCTGAGTAGTCCATCCCCATTTAATTACTCCTTATTACTACAAAATTGATGAATTAAGTTTTACATGATTGGTCGAAAAAAAACATTTCATCGCGAAACTGTTTTATATCATATTTCTAAATATAGCGCTAACTTTTCTCGATGCTATTGAATGATTTATTAAGAGGTATATCTCGTATCTTTTCCTCTACTGAATCAATATAACAAAAATATGTTCAACTCTCAATGTTGGGGGTGCAGGTTCGAATCCCGAGAGGGGATGGTCATTTTTGGTTTACCTCATTGATAAGATCCTAGGTTCGATAGACTAATTTTAATGATATTATGCTTATTTATATCCTGTCGGATGCAATTATATCAAACCAAATAGCCAAAAAAAATTTAAAATTATATATAATAAATATAATGAAAAAGACTGAGTACACTACACGAGGAATCGAGTCATTCTGTCAAGAGCCATTGCCGAAATATATTTTGGTCCATCAGCTTCTTGTGATAGAGGGAGACAATCCATTTTGTCTGCAAATAAACGATACCTCATTCTAATTTCCTCTAGACATTGTATATTTTGCCACTCGAGAACCTATAGATTCAATGCCTCTTCTATCTACTTATTCGTAGATAGGAAAATCTGATGACGCATTTTTGTGTTAGAATCAGTAGGAATTTTAGTCATATCGACACTTTTGTATAAAATGCATTTAGAGGAAACTGAGCCCATTTTGAGCACTTTTTGTTCATATATAAAGGAGAATAGTATTATAAAATAGACCCATCAGGGTATATGTATATCCACATAAGCTACGGTAAAGCTATTTTGACTGATAAGCTGAGCCCAAAAGTCTGTAGTTCCTTTAAAATGCATTTTGTACAAAAGTCTATAAGACAAAAATTCCTACCAACAAAAGTTCCTATTATTAATAATCCGAACACAAAAATGCGCTATCAGATATTCCTTATGGATAAGTGTTATATACAAATATTCTAAAACCATTCATAGTACATGAAATAAGAGCACATGGACAATCAAAACAAAAATGGAACAGCCTCCAGGCTTGTGCACAACAATATTTATTATTATCATATAATATATGTACTTAATTATGATATAAATGCATGGCCAGCATGATACCATTATTGTTAGGAGAATGCTTAACAATTGTATTAATATAGTACTGTCATCAAATATTCAAAGAGCCTTGGTTTTTTGCAATTCAATTAGATACGCATTATGAGTTTTAAAAAGTGTGACTATGAATATTGTTTGAAAATTGGGATTTGTGGGTGTGCTGAATTACATAAAACTCTTATTATGCGAAGCACAGGGATATTTTTATCATTTTGAAGTTTTTTATTACAAAACTATTATTTTATCGCCTATTTGATTCAACAGAACTTGATTTTGGTGCAAATGAATAAAGGACTAGAGATTGATTGGTACCCGTCATGACATGGAAAGAGAAAAACAGCTGTCGATTAAAAAATATAGAAATATCTTTTTGCATCCTCTGGCATCTCTTTATTATAGTATTGATTAATCACAAACCTCTCCTTCTATCTATATTAAAAGGGTTTTATATTATTTTTGCGTTTTCATAAACTGCTTGAGTTGTTCTTTTCTTTAGGAGGAACCCTGAGATGAAGAATGGAGTAACTCAAGCTGTTTATTATAACGCAATAATAAAAACAAAAACAGCTTTTGGTTTATTTCTTTTAAAAAGAGAAAAACAGCTGTCGATTAAAAAAATATAGAAACATCTTTCTTGCATCTCTCTGGCATCTCTTTTATTATAGTATTGATTAATCACAAACCTCACCCTTCTATCTATTATTAAAAAGGTTTTTATATTATTTTTGCGTTTGCATAAACTGCTTGAGTTGTTCTTTTCTTGAGGAGGAACCCTGATATGGGGAATAGAAAAACTCAAGCTGTTTATTATAACGCAATAATAAAAACAAAACAGCTTTTGGTTTATTTCTTTTAAAATGTAATTAATAATTTAAAAAGAGACAGGTTTGTTCCTCTCGGCCACGAGTCCTGTGGAATAAGTAACTCAAGACACAGGAGGGAACTCCATATTAAAGTTCTTCCTCCAGAATAGAAGGCCTTAAGCTGTTTAATATAATGCAATAATAATAACACTAACAGCTTAATCATCATCATCATAATAATAATATAGGGAGAGGTTTGTGATTATTTGATAGTATAATCAAAGTGTTACAAGATAGATGTCTCTATGTTTTCTAATCGACAGCATTTTTTTCCTTTTTCTATGTTAAGTCGGATCAATGAATACTAAATAATCAGGAATAGTAAAGTCGCGCAACCTTTCAAAACACAAATACAAAGTGGGATCGACTAATTTATTTATTTGCCGCGTGAATGAAGTAGTGGAAGTGTGTAGAGGAATCGTTTTAGACTACCTATTTATCTTCAAACTAGACTTAAATTTATATATTTTTTTCTATGTTATTGTGTATTTCACTATTTTTTTTTAGAATAATAAATATATTTAAACCCAAAAAAAAAAAAAAAAAACTAGACGACAATGGGGAAGGTTTGTGTTGCTCCGGGTTGCAAGAGTGGCTACAAACCAAAGGGCAATGAGGGGAAAAAGAGACGGTTTCATATGTTCCCCAAGGATGAGTCCCTACGCCAACTCTGGACAAAGGCTGTTCCGCGAAAAAATTAGATACCTTCAAGACATTCTGCGTTGTGTGACGTACATTTCATGCCCTC
This sequence comes from Caligus rogercresseyi, assembly GCA_013387185.1. Taxonomy (NCBI): domain Eukaryota; kingdom Metazoa; phylum Arthropoda; class Copepoda; order Siphonostomatoida; family Caligidae; genus Caligus; species Caligus rogercresseyi. Next base: position 2,441,630 of record CP045900.1, on the reverse strand, counting down.
CGATTATAAGCCAGAGTCTACTGACTCTAATCCATCACGTTCAGACAGATCTGGAAAAACTCTTTGTCTTAAGATATTAAAAAAAGATGCCGTCCCTTCCAATTTTCCAAATCTTCCTCACTACTATTCAAAAAAGCCTCCTCCAAAGCGTTCCTCCACCTCAACCTCCTCCTCACGACTCCTTAATGAAAACGAGCGAATTTAAAAAAAGATTAAGGCTTTTGAAGAGGCCAACTCATTTTTAACACTCGAAGAGCTTCAAATTAAAATGGATAGGACTTGCCTTCCGAGCGGCGTTCAAGAACATTATGATGAAAAAGATAAAGAGCTGGTGTTCTTCAAGATGAACTTTAGTCATGGAGGACCGTCAATAGACTTCAGTCTAAAGATTAATGAAGAAATGACAATCCATATACGGTAAGCCAAACTTCATTCCTTAACCTTCTTTATTTATATATTGTTTTTCACATATCAAAACTTGACTATTCCTCAGTATTTTCTTATTAATACTGATTCATACAACTACGATGACTTTATTCCCTGCTATGTTGTATTTTTCAGGGTGAAAGATAGAGATCTATCTTTTAATCATCTCGAACATATCACCAAGAACAATCATATTACAAAATGTGACACCCTTCTTAATATTTTGGCCTTCTTAAATTCATTGACATCAAACTCTTCCACCAATCAACTATTTAGCTTGGAAAATGAATTAAACACAGCTTTAAATCATTTGACAAATATCTTGCCCCATTTGGACGAAGCAAAAGAGAAGAAATTAAACTTTTTGATTGAACAATTATCCTTGTTGTTTAAATGTCCACAACAACGGAGATACAGTCCTGCCTTGTACGCCTTATCTATGTCCTGGAAAGGTTTCTCAACGAGTCTTTATAGAGATCTACGTAAAGAAGTTCTCACATTACCTACAATACGTCGCCTTACGGAACTTTCTTCATCTTTGAATTTAGAAACTGGATTGGCTGACTCTACAATAACTTACCTAAAGGCTCGCTTCAAGGCTCTAAGTCAAAATAGGGATACAAATATTAGTATTTTTTTGACGAAACATATTGTACAAAACGAGTTGAATATTTTGCTGGGAATTTTTATGGGGTGGATGATGATCAAGTAACTAAGACCCTATTTTGTGTCATGATTAAGAGCCTTCATTCAGTTTATCATGACATGATAGTTATGCAGCCTGTTTCGACTTTGAATTCTGGAACAATTAAAAAGATTAAGTGATCAAGTGATCAAAGTTGTAACGGAAATTGGATTTATTGTTCGAGCCACCATTTGTGACGCCCACAAAGTGAATCAGAAAACATATTCCATAGAATTATGCCATGGAAGCATCAATACTTTTATTCATCATCCTCTGACTCCGGATAGGAAAATGTATTTATTGTTTGATTCTGTTCACATTATGAAAAACTTCTATAATAACTTCGTGTCTCGTGGCCATTTTGTCTGTCCAAATTTCAGAGGCCAAAAAATAGAAGGAAATATGGCACATATTGTAAATCTATAAAATCTTGAATTAGGGCAACCATTAAAAATAGCTCATAAGCTCACAGAACGAGTATTGTACCCCCGTACATTAGAAAAAATGAACGTTAAGCTGACGAACAGTCTATTTCACGAGTCTACCATTGCCGCTTTACGTCACTATGGGAGTGAAGAAGACAAAAAAGATTGGATGGTTACGGCAATTTTTTGGAGGTAATATGGACGTGGATGGATGATAATATAATAATACCTGTTCTCCGCAAATAGGCTTTCATAAAAGAAACCCTTGGAAAAGAGCCATTACTTCTAATTCCTCCCAATTAGAATATTTGCGAGACTTTACATCATGGCTGAATGAATGGGAGGCAGCGGGAGATAAAGCCTCAAGTCTTACTCGTGACACTTTTTTAGCAGCTAAACAAACTTCAAAAGGCTTATGCGAATTGGCTGAAGATTTGCTCGAAGAAACTGATGTCAATTACGTTCTTCTTGGCCACATCAATTCAGATTGTATTTGGACTCTATAAGAGAAGATGTGGGACGAACATTGAATTAAGCGTGCGCCAATATTTGGATTCAGAAAAATGCCTTCGAATGAAGAATATCATAAGTTTAGGCAAAATTTCACTGAAAGATCTGGAATATCATTTTTCTGAGGATATAAATTCAACAAATGAAAAGATTAAGTCTTCTTCTTTAAATATATTTTCCAATTTAAAACATTTTACTTTTAAAGATTCATTTAAATATATTAATGACGTATCTATAGTTTACTTTTGTTCTGGTTATATCGCGCATTCCTTATGTAAAACTATAGCCTGTCATTCTTGCCACAATTTATTGACAGCTTTAAATAAAAAATTCGATGTAAAATTATTCTCCTTAGAAAATATTGATGATGAAAGTAAACTTTTAGATCAAATTAATCGAGGTGGGCTAACTCGTCCTTCTGATGTTCTTTTTTTAACGTGTTCCTTTATTATGCATTTTTTTCAGAAATTCAAAATTCAAAAAGTATCTTCAAAAGTTGATTTCTTCCCCTTCTTCAAAAAATATTTTTGTTCTTTCGTTTATTAAACTTTTGGAAAATGATACTTACGTTTTGGAAATTATTTTAGCCGAATGCAAAGAAGACCATTCCTTTGAAAAATTATCCACAAATCACTGCTAAATTTTTAATTGTATGTCCAAAAATTATGTTTCGGAAATCAATGATCAAATTCACAAAAACAAAAGAAAAACAAGCAGTCAAAATATGACAAATAATTCTAAGAGATTTAAAAAACTTAAAGGAGAATAAACAAAATGTATTTATGTTATTATAATTTTGCAGAATGTCTTAAATGTATATATGTTTATTTAATATATGTCCATAAAATTTGTAAATAGTAAACAATATATATTTCGTTCTCAAAGTCATAATTTGTTATGAAATAAATAAGGAAAGGGGAGAATGTACGCGTATTCTCCTTTTTCCTTTTTCGATCCCTCATCGTATTTTCCTCGCGAGCCTTCTTTTCCTTGTTGTTTTAGTATTGATTGGTCGGAAATATAGTATCTCCTTGTCTGAATAAACATAATAGGATTAAAATTAGTTTATAGAACCTAAAATATTTCAGAGGACTTTTCTCGCTTAGGGAAGGGTTGAACCTCCGTTCTCAACATTAAGAGTCCAGTACGCTTGCACTGAGCCAAAGCGCTACTCTAAATTTAAAATCGGATAATCAAAAGAAGATTATAGATTGGAGCATAATCCGAGTCTGATGTTATTATTTACAATATTGACATTTTCTTTTTTATACCGTTAATTATAACACTGGGGAACAGTGAAAAAGTTTCTTGGGATATATCAACTGATTTGAATACCTAATGGGTCCCTGACAACTAAATTAAAAACCATTTTGCTCAATCAGGTCAGAATTTTTTGAAATTTGGAGTTTTTTGTTTTCGATTTTCAACTTTTAGACAAAATCACAACTTTTTTGTTTATTGAGCTACAAAAATGGTATGGGTGTTTTTGGAAATGGCATGGTCATATTAGTGGGGGCGGAGACTAGTTTAAGTTGAAAAATAATCAGAGAGGCCCAAAAAAGCCAAAAGTGTTTTGACGTATTTCGGGCGATTTTTGTAACTTTTGTTTATAGAGCTATAAAATTCGTACGGATGTTTTTGGAAATGGCATACTCATGTTAGTGGGGGTGGAGATAGGTTTTTAGAGGATAATTAAAGAGAAATCAACACATATTTTTTTAAACAGTTTTTGCAAAATTGCTTCCAATATTTAAAATTGTGTCTCCTAAAGAATGATAAAAGAGTGGGCCCCTGCCATTGTGTTTGTTACTTGCAATACACAACTTAGAGAATGGTCTAAAGGCAAGAAGAAGAACTCAAGTTTTTGTGTACGTATGGTGTGGAGAGAACCAAAAAAAACACTCAGATGATTGCCATTGTCGTGCTATAAACCGTATAGGTATAAATAAAAAACCCAGACAGAGTTTAAAGTATTCAAACATGGATTCTGTTATCAGACCAGTGCCCCACAGTGAAGATGTTCCAATTCCAGTGTTCTAGCCACTTCCAAATGTTACAGATGATGAGAGTGCGACTGCAGTTGCAATGTGATAGTTCACACAATGATGATGATATACACTTTGAGGTACAACATCCTAGCCGAAGCAGTTCAACCAGGGTGGATTAAATGACCTTGCGAGAGACTTAAACTCGCTCAAAAAAATATGCAGAACTTATGGCCTCTAGATTAAGTGAGAATAATCTGCTTTAAAGTGGTACAACAAAATCCTTCTACAGAACAAGAGATTCAGAGTTTGTTCCTTTCTTCTCTGAGAAAGATGACTGTAATGACATTCCTGGTCTCCTGGATAAGTTAGGTATAAGTAACTACAATTCTCAAGAGTGGAGACTTTTCATTGACAGTTATAAATACAGTCTCAAAGTTGTTCTGCCTCATAATGGATATAAATATGGATCCATTCCAGTTGCCCATGTCCCCAAACTAAAAGAAACCGAAATCCCTTACTTTCTCTTTCACTGGGATAATAGGGCAAGGGAGGAACACTGGGTGAGGAAGAAGTGGCCGGAGAGGACTCATATGACTGTTGGAGAGAAAAATGTTATTGTTGAGCCTCTGGTGGAGAGATCAAAGATCATTTTCCCTCCTCTTCACATTAAGGATTAATGAAACAATTTGTCAAAGCCCTAGACAAAGATGGAGACTGTTTTAAATACATTTGGGATGCTTTCCCTGGACTGAGTAAAAAAGAAGGCTGGAATTTGTGATGATCCTCAGATCCGAAAGCTAATGAATGATCATGTGTTTGTTTTTATTATGAACCAGATTGTGCATTGTGAGAGGTTTCACCAGGACATGAGGGACATGTAGAAGAGGTACCAAGAAATATGGGATAGCCACATGATGGCTGACTATTGCTGGAGCATAGTTCTTGACTATCCTAATTTGCAACACAAGAGGAGATCTTTAGAGAGAAGTTTTATACTGCTAGTAATTAGCATTCCATGCATTTTCAATTTGAATATGTTTTTTTTTGTGCAGTAAGAAATAAAAAGCTTAAAAAATAATTTTTGTTTTCCTTAAGAAGTTATAATATAAATAATATGTATACTAAAAATATGCAAAATTCGGTCATTTTACCAAAAATAAATGTAATTTTTTGGGCCTCTCTGATTATTTTTTCAAATTAAACTATTCTCCGCCCCACTAATATGACCATGCCATTTCCAAAAACACCCATACCATTTTTGTAGCTCAATAAACAAAAAAGTTGTGATTTTGTCTAAAAGTTGAAAATCGAAAACAAAAAAACTCCCAATTTCAAAAAATTCTGACCTGATTGAGCAAAATGGTTTTTAATTTAGTTGTCAGGGACCCATTAGGTATTCAAATCAGTTGATATGTCCCCAGAAACTTTTAATTTTTTTTATTTGTTGCCCTGTGTAATAATACATAAGATATTTCTCTCTTGACCTGTATATCTATTTTCCTGTGGTCAGGGTATGTAAAAAACCTAAATTTTTGAAAAAAACCCGAAAAAACCCCGGTAAAAATCCCGGGTTTTACCGTAGTTTTTTTTCAAAATTTGGGTTTTTCATTACACCATTAATTAGCTAATAGTTAATTAATGGTGTAATGAAAAAACCCGAATTTCGAAAAAAACCACGAAAAAACCCGGGTTTTTTAACCGGGTATTTTTCGATTTTTTTCTTCAAAATTTTGAGTTTTTTTTACATACTCTGTCAGTGGCAGATTGTAGCAAGCAGTGCTCTGTCTTCATTTGCCTATATGGTTCGATATAATCGTATCCGAAAGAATATAAACAAGGATTATAGTATTACGATTAATCTATAGAACTTAGGATCTTATCAATGAGGTTGACCAAAAATGACCATCCCCCTCTTGGGATTCGAACCTACGCCCCGACAACATTGAGAGTTGAACACGTCTTAACGCACACGGCTATCGCACTCCCAATCTTTAGATCGGTGGACCGATTAGTGGCTGTATCGATAAATTTTAAAATACAAAAATCATATGCAAGATGGGGTTGCAATTTATATACTTGATTCTGATTCTCTTTTTTATATACTTTTCTTCAGTTCTCATTAAACAAATATGGTGAAACAGTGAATTTATATCCATATATGTAAAAAAAATCACATAGTTTAAGTCTAATGTATGATCCTTTGTAGCATTAAACAAACGGATTAAACGTTTTTTTTACTGATATTTCAAAAATACAAAAATACACCATTAAAATATGGAGCTTTTTTACGATTTTGCGAGTAATTCTTACGCAGAGGCCAGTCTATTTGTGGTCTATTTGGTTCGATACAACTGCATCTGTGTTCATACAAATAGGCATTATAGCGTATCAATTAGTCTATAAAAACCTATAATATTATCAATGGATTGCCCAAAATTGACCTCTCGATAGCAGTCGAACCTTCGCCCTCAATATTGAGAATTGAACACGCCATAACACCCTGAGCTATCACGTTCCCTTACTATTATTTTCTTCTCTACTTTTTATGTACCACTACCGATCAATATGCTACCGTAGTGGTATTCAGTACTTTTATAACATAAAAACGATGTTACCAGTATTAATATACTAAAATACCGATTATTATTCAGTATTTTCAGCTCTGGTTTTCACATATTTTCCTTTTTAATGCCGATCTATAATATTAATTTTTTCAATATGTATATGTTTATATCAGGACATCCAATTTTCTAATTTTTTGATTGGTTCCAATGTAACCTATCATAAAATTTGCCCTTTTTCATTTCAATCGTATTACTTTTACATTCTCACCGAAAATTACTAATTCAGTTCATATTTAGATTTAGAAGTCAGTATTAAAAATAAAAAATAAGATGAGTTAACTGGTATAACAGCATCATATTAAAAAAATATATATATTATCAATAACAATAGTTAAATACTCTTTTCTTAGGATAATGATATTTGTTGGATATTCGTATTTTTTAATACTAGATATGGATTGACTGAGTTTTATTATCTGTGGGGATAAGAATAGACAAGCTGGCATTCAAATTATTTAATAGAATCTAGGATATTTTCGATGAGAATGATCAATATCGACCTGCCCTTTCGATAGGAGGCGAGCCTGTGCCATCAACAATTTAATAAAATGTTGATATTCCTCCATTCTTGGTGATCAAAGGATTTAAGACTCTCGAGATTTTTCACCCGGTAGCAATTGAGAAGCTTGTAATGATAAAAAATAATACTAAATTGCAAACTATTAATTATTAATCAATCAATAAAGTTTTGTAGCCATAAAGGTACATCGTATTTGAACCAAACATCCATTATACTATACAATATACTCATTTATTATTGCATGTATAAATCAAAACAATGAATATATTTGAAAAGTTTCTTGAGGTAAAAAAATAAACTGTTTATCACAAAACTTATACCCACTTGATATATAAACTATTTGATTTTTTTTACAATTCTTTAACTTTTTAAATCTGCGATCACGCAATCTTGTAACTTCACAAAAAAGAAAACCGTTTAAAAAAAGTGTTTATAGACTTTTTAATTCTTTAGAAAACTTGGAAATACATACCAAAGAATTATATATACTTCTCCATATCTATATTAACCCTTCATTGCTCATAATTTATATAAAGATCTCAATCTCCAAGTAGTTCCGGCCATAGAGATATCAATATATAGAGAGCGTATTCCCTTCAACAGCAAAAAGACGTCGTCTCCTGTGCCCAATATAAACAAAGCAATTTGTTTACGAGATCGTAAGTTGGTCATAGAGATAGAAAATTCTATTTATATTGGGCACAATGACGTATTTCTCTGAAAAATCCAATAAGCTCTCTATGTCTAATATCTCTATGGTTCTAGCTTCCAAAATCAAAAGCATCGGCCAAGCCGCTTGTATACCAAATTTTGTTTATCTTTGGACTATCCATGTGTCATATCTCAAGAATATGACGTCATAACTCCTAAGAGTGATAATATATGTATTCTGTTTTCTGAACACCTAAAAAACTGTATCTCTTTTCAAAAATAAATTTGGGCTGATCTGGGCGATTGTTCCTCTGGCCTTATAAATTTAAAAATGAAGATTTATGTCAACGAACTAAACATTGCTTACTTTCCATGGCTCCAAATCTCATGATCACACAACCTGTTAAACTTATTCATGAGGCTTGTGCATTACCTTGAAACAGAGTACAAAATTGAGCAACTTTAAACTCTTCCATAATACTACTAATGTAATTAATCGATGGTTCCTATGAAAATGCATTGTGCATCTCGTACGTCATTGTCTTTTTACATAATATGCTCCTCAATTATCTAAGGGAAATTAATACATGAGTACAATGTCCCTTCTTTGGCTCTGTTGATTATGATGTAACCCATTCCAAATGTATTGTTTGCTCCCCACTCCCATGCAAAAAAAAAAATGAAAATAATATCAGAGATGTTTATCCTATATATATCTTTAAAAAACCCTAATCTTTATCATTGCGTCAGCGTTGGAGAAAAAATAGTTATTAATTTATGCACAGGGTTTATAATCGCAAGAAGGTACTCCCAGGGCAGTTTGTACGCAGAGGTTGGGTGAACTTTATATTTATAACGTCCATATTGCTACGTGATTGTTTGTATTGTTATTAGTAATAAATTATGTGACTTCATACTTTACATTTAACTCATACCATAGAGATATAGATATAGAGGAGCTTTTTCCCTTCAATAAAAGAGAAACATCATTCAGCTGTATTCTGTGCCCAATATAAACAAAGTAATTTGTACTACTTCATCGTAAGTTGATCATAGAGATAGAAAGATTTGTTTATATTGGGCACAAAAGCATATTCCTCTGAAGAATCCAATAAGCCCTCTATGTCTATTATCTATATCTCACTCAAAGATGATAAATCTCTCTGTTATGATATTTATTTAATTATCAAAGATAATTTAATCCTTCATTACCTCATTTTATTTACAAACTTCTTTAACATCTTCATTATATGTAGATATTAAAAAATCATAAACGCAACAATGGGAATCAATGAAGTCACTAACTTATTACTACTACTGATAACAACATCACGTAGCAATATGGACTTTATAAAATAAAAGTTCACCCAATCTCTGCGTGCAAGACTGCCCTAGGAGTACCAAAGGCAAATCAATGCATTTTTCCATATAATAAAAGAAGGATCTTGTTCCAATACATTACATTCATTGGAGTTCATCACCCAAAATATTTTAGATTTTGATTTGTAAATTCAGCTTCATATTATATTATAATCAATATAAAAATTGTAAGAATCCAAACATTTGTAAATCTATAAGTTCCATAAACTAAAGTAAATCTAATATAAATTAAAATGAATACATGATTCGTTTTAAATATTAGTTGCATGTACGGTGTATTATTGATTATCTCTCCGATTAAGTATTCCATGAAATAATTGAGTTACTCTTTGTACAGTCACCAGGAATGAATATCTCGATCCTTGATCCGGTTCTGAAGGAATTTTAAGCCTTCTCGTGAAATGAATCAATGATCAGGCTTTTATTCCGGCATGAGAACGACGAGTCCCTTTTAAAAATTATTTGAAGATCTTATTTTTGATATTTATTAATATTATTTTATCGTTATGAAGCACAAAACGTGAAGGACTGATGTTAACTAATTACGAAATCATCGAGAATCAAAAGAATAATTACTCATTTGGTTTCTAACAGACTAAAGATAAGGAGACTCTCAGTGTATCTGTTGCATTGAATTGCCTCCTATCATAAATTATTTTCATACCATTTATAGGCGTAAACCTATAAGATACTAAAAAAACTAAAATCAATTCAATAATCAGAGCACAAAGAGACTAACCCGTTTTTAGAATAGAGCTTCAAATTATTGTAACATGAATTGGCACTCAGTCTAATGCTTGCTTGTAGTTACTATCATTGATCCACTGAAGCAACATGGAATATAATAAACAAGTATAAAAATACAACTTATTTATAATACATATTATATATTGTGATATCATAATATAGAGTGTAATGCTTTAACATTAAAATTATATCCATAAAAAGATAGAATAATGAATGCTTCTTGTACGAGTTTTACTATATTAGATTTGAAATCTTGAATCCAGGCTAATGGCTAAAGGGTTCCATTAATATCATTGGATTAATGGAAATACGTTTAGGATATGATAAATGCATCCTAATTAAATAGCGTTAAAAATTAGTATATCCTATCTGATTTCCCCTCTCGGGATTCGAAGCATTTTTTTAATTATATTACATAAAATTTAATTCTATTAAATAAGATTTTTTAAAATCTCATTTCATTTAGAAAAACCAAAATTAGCTAATATATTATGCTTACAGTCTTACGTTTGGATTTTTGAATTCATTGTTATTGTTTTTCTGTGCTTTAAATTTATTTTCCTATATATCTCATAATTGTTAATAAACCTGAGTCTATAATAATTAACTCTTCCTTCAACTCCTATGGGTAGATACAATAATTTTTTTATGTGAACTATTTGAAAATGAAAACTCTTAAGTATGTTAACTCCTGCTATCTGATATCGGATAAGTTTCCTCTGTGGTGGGATATATCAGGAAGCGAAAACAAACAATAAACTCTAATTTAATTTCTTGGATCCAGTATGAAGGATAATAGAAGCCTAAATGGCCAAAGACTTAATGATTCGTTCTCCTCTTTGTTAATCAAAGTGGAGACTCAAAATATGATTATATTAAATATGGTTAAGGAATGGAAAAATCGTATATTTATACGAGGGTTGGTCAATAAGTCCGTGATTTTTTGTACTTGTCTGTATAATTTGGTTGTCAACACTGCTCCTGTCAACAAACATCTATCAGCTGACTTCTGTTAAAGTTCGAACACGCTGGGTCTTTTAGTTTGTGTTTGACAGTCTTTACAGACAAACAACTTCGTGAATTGTGTAGAAAATGGAGAAAATTGAATTCGTGTGCTCATCAAGCATGATTTTTTGCAGGAAAAAACCATCGCTGAAACAAAGGTTAAGCTCGATAAATACTATGGAGACTCTGCACCATCGATATGAATGGTAAAAAAGTGGTTTACAGAATTTCGTTGTGGTCGTACAAGCACCATTGATGCCGAACACTCTGGACGCCCAGTTGAAGTCGCTACACCAGAAACAATTCAAAAATTCATGATATGGTGTTGGCCGATCGGAGATTGAAAGTGCGGGAGATTGTGGAAGCCATAGGCATATCACATGGGTCAGTGGTTTCGATTTTGAAAGATCACTTGGCTATGAAAAAGCTATCTGGAAGATGGGTGCCGCGTTTGCTCACAATCGACCATAAACGCAATCGGGTGACAACTTCGATGGAATGTTTGGCTTTGTTCAAACGCAATAAGGACGAGTTTTTTGCCGATTTGTAACAGTGGACGAAACATGGATACACTACAACACACCAGAGACCAAGCAGCAATCAAAACAGTGGGGTTTGAAGGGTGAATCTGCGCCGAAGAAGGCCAAAGTGGTTTTATCAGCCAACAAAGTCATGGCTACTGTTTTCTGGGATGCACGTGGTGTAATCCACATAGATTACCTTCAGAAGGGAAGAACAATGAATGGCGAATATTATACCAGCTTATTGGACCGATTTAATGAGGATTTAAAGAAAAAACGACCCTATTTGGCCAAGAAAAAAGTTATTTTCATCAAGACAATGCAAGAGTCCATACATGTGTTGTTTCATGGCGAAATTTTACGAATTACGCTATGAATTACTCCCTCATCCGCCGTATTTTCCAGATTTAGCCCCGAGTGACTATTTCTTGTTTCCGAACCTTAAAAAATGGCTTGCGGGAAAGAGATTTTATTCCAACAATGAAATCATCTCACAAACAAATACATAATTGAGGACCTCGAGAAATCTTATTTTTTGGAAGGGATAAAAAAATTGGAGAAACGCTGGACGAAGAGTATAGAGCTCAAAGGAGACTATGTTAAAATTAAAATTAGCTTTTGTCAGAAAAACTTTTTTTCATTTAAAAAGTCACGGACTTATTGACCAGCCCTCGTATATATAAATCCAATATTTTTGTTAGCTGGTTGGTGGTGTGTCATATTTTCACTAATTATTAACAATTATTGAAGAGCAACTGAATAACTCTTAATATGTTTCGTCCTTACGGATATTGCCAAGTTATGTTACATTATACTATAGTACACTTATTCAGTTTAATGTTCTTAATTCTATTTTCAATTTATACCGCTTTTCAATATGTTATGCACACAAAGTCTGGTGCTGTATTTTTCAATTGAATTTTCCGAAAATCTGACTCAAACTCTAATGCGGCTTATATATAATTTTTCCCTTCCTGAATCATACATTTAGGTTTTTGTGGCCTTTGATCTGGATCAAAGTATATAAATACATTAGCTAGTTATAGCTAATTAAATGCTTTAAAAAAAATAAACTTAGTTTTAAGATATTATATCCAGATATTTTTGTACCCCATTTAATTTATACATACTTTTTCTTAGCTTCAACAACTTAATTGAATAACAAGGTAAGCTGTACATACAGTCTGACATGTCAGACGGTCGCGGGTTAAGCAAAGCGTTGTGTGATTATTGAATGTAGTCATATTTGTAATATTTCGACTCATGTCTTCACAGACTTGTGCATAAAAAATATGGTAAAGGACAAAAATAATATATGAGATCCATAGGTATAATAAAGTTTCCATTCATTATATAGCCGGTGAGTAAGGATATATCTGTTGGAAACGTGATTGGAGAAAAAATGGAAGCGTGAATATTTGTATAAACCCTTTATCAAATAATAAATGGAATGCCACATCAATGTTGAGGTGTAAACATCAACTCAGATATAAAAATACAATCTTGTAGAACACTGATCACTGTCTTTTCTTACGGTCCTCCCCCATGTCAGTTACGAATCCTTTTCCCCCCCTCTTTCTCCTTATTTAATACAATAAATCAAATAAAACAACAGAAAACATATTGGCGAGTTTATACATATTAGGGACTACTATAAATGTATCTTTATTCATTAGGTTCTTAGATAGTAATTAGTATTTGAGTGTGGAATCAAAATGTTTTGAATGATCTCAACTCAAGGATGAAGCAAATCTTTTGTTTTTAAATGTATGTTGCTTCAAAAAGTGAGGTATTTCATTGAGGTTATTACCTCCGCCGAAGGAGGTATTGTTTTCACTGGCGTTTGTTGGTTTGTTTATTTGTTTGTCAGCAGGATAACTCAAAAAGTACTGAACGGATTCGAATGAAACTTTGTGGAGTTGTTGAAAATGCCAAAAAGAAACAAGTGATTAAATTTTGGCATCTCTAAGTGCTTTTTTAATATGCAAAATGAGCAAAATACTACTACTAATAATAATGAAATGTGGTCTCTATTCAGGGAGTAGAAAGAACAAACGCTAAAAAAATATTCATTGACGTATTAGTGTTCATATATCAGCTCAGGACTATGTTAACCCAGTGACGTAGCTTAAACTTCTTCCTCTTCCCGTCTTCCCATCTCTGAGTGCTTTTTTAATATGCAAAATGAGCTAACAGAGAGTAAACAATGATTACACAGGGCAACAAAAAACTATTTTTTTTAAAATCGTCCAGGGTTTTCCTGCTGAATTAGACTAATTTTAATGCTCTGAGTCCGAAAATGACCTTGGTTTGCTCAATCAGGTCAGGTTTTTTTGCTACATAAATTTTTAAAAAGACGATTTTTTGTAAAAAAAACAACTAATTTCTGTGGATCATCAGCTGAGAAACCCCTGACAATTTTTTCCCATTTCCTCAAGAAATAAAAATCAACATATCCAAATTATTCAGTTTTTATTTAGTCCATCAAATTTTATAAGCATAATAATCATAATATTAGTATAAGAATGTGCGTTACATGACACAGAAGTTCAGAATTCACGGCATAAATCGGCGTTTCTTCGATTCCCGTGTGTGAGCAGCTGCTGTGTTGTCTCGCTTCAGCGACCAGCAGTAGTCCGCCATCATGACTGCGTCCCACCTCCCTTGGTACCTCTCCTCCATTTGGCGCATGTCCTGATGGAACCTTTCTCCCTGCTCGTCGCTCATCGCCCCGAGATTTTCAGGAAACTTCTCCATGTGTGAGAACAGGAAGTGCATCTATATACTCATCAAACACCCGAGTTTTTGGAATGCCTCTATCATGGTGCTAATGAGTCTGGCGTGGTTTGCTGCCTTCGTGTTCCCCAGGAAGTTGTTCACCACCTGCACAAACGATTTCCACGCGGCGCACTCCGGCGTGTTCACGGAGTTTTGGAACTCTGTGTCCTTTATAAGCTTCCGTATCTGTGGGCCATCGAAAATGCTGGCCTTCACCTTCTCACTGGTCAGTCGAGGAAAGGCTCGGTACAGGTAGTTGAAGCACCTCCCATCCTTGTCGAGAGCGCGTGTGAACTGTTTCATTAACCCAAGCTTCAAGTGTAGCGGTGGGATCAATATCTTTTTATTTTTTAACCAGTCAATTTATTATGTACATCTAAAAAACAAGAGACATACATAAAATCCAGAACAAATGTGTAATAAAAACATAATAAACATTTAGCTTAAAGTTTTTGCTCTGGAGTAGAACATATCAAATAAAATGTCATATAAATGTAGAATACAAGAATATCACTTACAAAATACAATCAATTAAACAACTATATAATGATTTAAAATTCCATACATTAATGTGAAAATTACACACAGAACAATGCAAAAGGATAAAAAACTATTAAAGTTTAGCTTTTCTTAAAAAAACTTCAAAATTCTTTTAATAACTTTTAAATGTACTTTGGAGCACGATGGGAAATACTTCACTTCCTTTGAGGCCAGAGTCCACGAATCGTCATGAAGACTAGGAATTTTCAGGTCCAACGTGGTGTATCGTGCCGCTGCCGCGATGAGTATCGTCCTTAGTTCTGCCGGTAGTATAGGAGTATATAGGGTTAGCCTTTCCGCTATAAGTGCTTTTGACTGGAGAAGGGCACTATTTAAAGCCCTCGTTTGCGGTGAAGATGCATTTGCTCCTAGGCCAAAGAGGATGCTTGCTTTCGTGTACTTGGACGTCTGAGGATCGCTAAGCCTTTTACATTTAACGTAAGGATTTTTTTAATAATTCCTACTGCGGGACAATCCACAAAAGCATGAATAATTAAATTATAGATACGTCCACAATCTTTACAAGGTTTAAAGAACAATATCTTCTCCCGGTCAACAAAAGGTTCGTGTAGGATGTTTCTCGCCCGAGGTACTAACTGATCTGCGCAGGCCACTCTTTCTTTACATAGTGCTGGACTCTGTTTCGACTGTCCCACATACATATAAGCATGGGTACTTTGTAAACCCGGACTGCTGGACCAAGTAGAAAGTTCACCATCTTTAAGTCGACGCAGATGATCCATTGTGTGCTGCTCATATTGGATTTTGTCGAGTACGTAATTCACTGCTTCATATTAATATATATATGCTTCATATAAATTATTTATAATATTTTCGTATCTGTAAATTGTAATTCGATATATTTTTCAAGAAAAATATGATTGAACTCAAACCGCTGATATTAGAATATGTATAGCTCGTCAGGTAGGCCTATGGCTGTATCTCAAAAAGTTGACCTGATGGAGCAAATTCAATGTGATATTCGGACTCAAAACACCAAAATTAGTCTAAATCAGCTGAGAGACCCCTGACGATTTTTTGGCTGTTGACCAGTGTTAGAGATAGAAAATCGGGCGTGTGAAAGGGAGAATGTTTGAATGGGAATGTTGGTGGGGATCGGCGGAGGTACACACTCTCTGAGTGTATAATGCTCTAGTTTTCATGGCATTGGTTTATTGTTGGTTTGGTTGGTTGTTGGTTTGTTTGTTTGTCAGCAGGATAACTCAAAAAGTGCGGAAAGGATTCGGATGAAACTTTGTGGAGTTGTGGAAATACAAAAGGAACAAGTGATTACATTTTGGCATCTCTGAGTGCTTTTTTAAGATGAAAAATGAGCTAAATACTAATAAATATTTCAAGTTAGCCTACTCTGCCATATATGTGCTGTGCTGTGCTCTCCTCTTTGAGATCACAGCACAGCGACATCTATTGGCAAATGACAAAAAGACCAAGTGATTCATTTGGTGGGGATCGGCGGAGGTTTGCACTCTCTGAGTCCTCTAGTTGATCCTGTCTTTAAAATTCGCTTTACGAATGAATCATAGACTCCTTACATTTACCTTACCCTCTATCCCAAAACATAAGAGAATGGGTATAATTATAATTGTTGAAAGATATGCAATTATGTTAATAATATCCTGGAGGTATTTATGTAGTTTTCTGCGGGGCAACAATACTATGTTTGGTCATTCAGGGGAAAAATCTACTCGTAATGGAGCTATGTGTGTAAAAAACCTTGCCTATCGGGCAAAACAATTTCATAATGTGTAGTTTTATATAAGTATATTTATATTTCAACTCAACAAATTAAATTAAAAACTATCAAGTATATATATATATATAATATATATAGATATATATATATATATATATATATATATTATATATATATATATATATTGTTGACAATAGTTTGAAAAGAATAAAGGGCAGATTGACGCAAAAAATAGTGTTGAAAAAAAAAAGGTTTTTCTACCAGGAAATTGAAGTTGAATGTTATTAGATTGTATTTATTTATCATATATATATATATATATATATATATATTTTATATCATATATATACAAACATAAATATTTATATATATTAGCCTGTCCCGTTTAAGTTCAATCGTTCCGATTTTTTTGCTCAAAGCGATTTTCTACTTTGTAGTTATGAAAAAAATGAGATCGAGAAAGTTCCAGCCTTCAAAGGCCATTATGTGACTGCACGAGCCACTCAAAATTTCAAAAAATGCCATTTTTGGCAGGCTTCTTCTTTGCAGTAACAGAATAAAATTATTTTAACCATAAAAAATGCCAAGTTTGGGTGTCAAAAATGACTTGTGCTGTTTGAGTTTTAGTGATATCGAGTAAAAAAAGTTACAAAAAATGTCCTTTGAAGGCTGAAACTTTATCAATCCCATCACTACACAGCAGAAAATCGCTGGAGCAAAAAAATCGGAACGATTGACCTAAGAACGGGACAGGCTAATATATATATTTATATTTATGTTTGTATGTATATGATATATAATATATATATTTATATATATGATAAATAAATACAATCTAATAACAATTCAACTTCAGTTTCCTGCTATAAAAACCTTTTTTTTTCAACATTATTTTTGCGTCAATCTGCCATTTAGTCTTTTCAAACTATTGTCAACTCCCTATCATGGTTTGTCTCTTACAACCCTCTTCCATGACGTCACCCCCTTTTCTCTGTCATTAATTCAAAGGTGGAGTACCAAGGACCTCTGAGTAATAACATAAATTAAAAATTGAAATCCTATTCTTTGTTACATCTTAGAAGGAATAAGGATTTTATTAAGGCCTCAGGTGTCTCATTCTTTGAGGGAGCAGAGCAAGGTACAAGGAAAATATCTCGAGTCGTATTTATGTTCTTAAGCCAACCCCTTTTCTCGAAATGTACCATGTTTAAGAATACTCATTAAGATCCTTAACATGAGAAATAAAGAGAGAGAGAGAGAGAGTATTTTAGTGGGATAGGAATCACGCTCTTTAATGGCCATTGTTCACATAGTACCTGATATATAAATAACTGAAAAATGATCGTTTCCATATGAGTGTCTTCGTCTTTATATTAGATATGGAACTGAACATATATTAGAGGGCATTGACAATATCAAAGCCTAGAGCCTTTTTGGTGATATTATATTGGCATATTTTTTATATACAAGGTGATTCACTTAAATTGAGACTCACATATTACAAACTACAATCTTTGTATTAAACTTTACACAAATAATTTTAAACAAAAATGATAGCACAATGTGTAATTTACAAAATGTATTTCATTAAGCTTTCACATATCCTTCTTTGGCCTTCACTACAGCTTTGAACCTCCTCACGGTGGAGGCAACACAGGCAGGAATCTCTTCCTCAGACAAAGAGGCCCAGGCCTCTTCAGCTTCTTCTTTAGAATCTCCACCGATGGCCAGGACTTGCTACACACCCTTGTCTCCAGAATGGACTATATTCCAAAGTCCATTGGGTTCAGATCTGGGGAGGAGGGAGGCCACAAGTCTTTGGACCAAAAGTCTGCAAACATATCAGTGCAGAAGCTTTGAACCAATTTGCTAGTATGGGATGGAGCTCCATCCTGTTGGAACAGTAAAAGAGCCGTAGGATACTCTCTTTGTATCATGGGACGACCTCCTCTGAAAGAAGATGCAGGTATACCCCCTGGTCGATCTTCACGCCCTCCTCGACAAAGATAATTGGGGCCTTCTTCCCGTCCGACGTTACTCCGCCTAGACCATGACTGAGGGTGGATTTTGCCTTCTGAAGAGAGTCCTCAGCTGCACGGGAATGTCTTCCATTTTTCTAGATAAAATCCGGTCATTCTGACTGTTGTGAGTGGCCTGGACCGTGAAAATCTTTGTCTGAGGAAGAGATTCCTGCCTGTGTTGCCTCCACCGTGAGGAGGTTCAAAGCTGTAGGGAAGTCCAAAGGAGGATATGTGGAAATTTATTGAAATACATTTTGTAAATTACACATTGTGCTATCATTTTTGTTTTAAAAATATTTGTGTAAAATTTAATACAAAGATTGTAGTTGTAATATGTAAGTTTCAATTTAAGTGAATCACCCTGTATATAAACGATCTAACAAATCTTATGTTTACTCAATAAAATATTGTTTTGTTATTAAAAACTTCAATGCACTAAAAATTCATTGAATGAATTAACAAAATATATTAAAAAATTACGCCAATTTTTTACATTGTCATTTTATTTTTTATTTGGTTTTATATATATATATATATGTGTGTGTATGTGTATATAATTGAAGCTGAATGTTATTAGATTATATTAATATATCATATATATATATATATATGTTTCGATAATAAAATATATTTGAACCAGTTTAAATGCGAATTGATGAGACGTCGACTTTTAAAAGGTTTTAAAACTTTATAAGATGTTGAACTTTTTAAATTTATATCTTATAAAAAGTAGGCCATAAAAAGAGTTTTTTCACCAACTATTAAAATGCAACTTTGCTATTTATCATGTCTACCCAACATTTTTATTTGAACGGGCACTGAGTAAAAAACATATTAACTCAGTCATTTCATCTTTGTTCTGCTTGTATGTATATAGGGGCTTTTAATGCAGAACAAATAAATATGATACACTCACTTCGGTTAGTATGGGTTCCTCTACAAATCATATTCGAATAAACATATGTATATAAGCTACAAATGATTCTACATTAGTGAGAATCAAAGGTAGGACTGGGCATATCTTGAGTACAAAAGCAGCTTTTGAAGCTAAAAAATATGAAATAAAAACTGTTAAAAATGTAAAATACACCTTACTAAAACTTGAGAGGAATTCACCTAGAGGTTTAAAAGGGTAAATTGTGTTTATATCTACGAATTTTTTTTTTTTTTTGGCCCATGGGCATTCATATATTTCATTTGATTTATCCCGACATCTTACATGTAAATAGAATAATAATGTACAACTCAAACAAAGAAATAAAATTATAACGAAAGAAAGACGTTAATTAGGCATAAAATATGGTAAAAATATAAGTATACAAACAAAAGAATAAGTTAAAACTGTCATTGTCGTATTAAAATTTCTAAATATTTCTTGCTATGTTTAGTATGGATCCGCGAATCTCTTTGCTTTGACGGCGTATATACAATATTGGAGCTTAACAATCACTGCATGCTGAAGAAGTTTGTCCTTGACCGAAAGTGTAAAAAAGTCCTCTCTACCCAAGGAGGTCCCGAACCTCTCCTCTAGTTCCATTTTCAAAGTTTCATAAATGGGATGAAGAATCTTGCACTCGAGTAGAAGATGTACCGTTGTCTCCTTAGCTTCTTGGCAGAATATACATTGAGTGTCACTGCTTAAGATTGAGGAAACTTCAAGGGTCCCGGTGACCACGCGATAAACGAACCATTTTTCCGGAGGGGTCAAGAATGTTTTTGATAACTTTGGCAAGCTTGTTTATCCTTTATCTTGAGACTTCTTCTTTTTAAAACATTATTTATAAGAGGAAGTGATGAGGAATTCCATATCCGTCTGAGGTCACAGAGTTTAATGGATGCCAATTGTTCCCTAAAGGATTGCGATGGATTAAAGTTGTTGTGGAAAACGAATTCAATTTTTTGCATCTTCTTGATTTTTTTGAATGTCATTGTAGCCAGTAAGTTGTCCTTATGTTGTAGGAGGTCTTTTAGGAAATATGAGGAATTCATCCTCTGTAGAGAAGTGTGAACCTCAATTGTGGATCCCTTGAGAGGAGTATAGTCTCCAAAACTCAATTCCACCAAATAAAAAGTATCTAAAACATTTTTCAGAAGAGGCTTCCAGAAATTTAATTCTGAGAGCTGATTTATTATAAAACGCACGCCGTAGTTTGAATACTGATCGTTTAAAACAATCAGTTGAAACTGTAAAATTCCAATAGTCTGGTCTTCTAAAACATTTAAGAACCCATTCTGCTAAAAGCGACTTCCAGAAACTCTTTAAGTCCACGGCTCCAAGTCCACCAAAGTTTTTGGGTGTGACAACTCTTTTTATAGAAATGTTCCGTTTTGTCTTTAAGTCCAAAAACTCCATTAAAATGTCATCAAATGATGATGCAATTCCGGAGTCAAATTTGCAAACTCGTAAAAGGTGAGTCACTTTCGGAACAACATGTGAGTTCCATAACTGAACTCTCTCCCATCTGTGGAACCCTAGGCTTTTGATGTGTTTGACACCCATTTTTATTCGGAGTTGAAAGTCTTCTGTGTTGGAAGCCATAGCTTTATCTCCAATAGTTGTTCCGAGAATTTTAACTTGATGTTTTACTGCAGATTTTAGTATTGATTTTATATATAGGTTTGTGGACAAAAACTCTGATTTATCAACGTTTATATTTAGTCGGATATATTTTTAAACCATTCTAGGAGACGTTCAATTTCAAATATTGATTCTATTGTAAGAACACGCCCAGCAACAATTATGTTCATATCTACTAATTGTTTAAAAATGAAAAAAGGGCGAGGGAACACAAACAGTCAACAGTTCCCTTCGTCTTTACATTTGCCGATCAGCAAGGATAAAATGAAATATATCTGTAGAAGACATAGAAAGGCAAAATATGTTTATCATACCAATAAATATATTTTAGTTACAGATTTTATTTGCATATATTTTGTCCAACCCCTAATCAAATGAAAAAGTTATATATATACCAAACATTATTGTCTGGCAATGGATGTGGAAAGGAAATAATTGTAGACAAATGGATTTTAAGAGAATTTACTTCATCCCCCTTTCAACTATATACATTTTGGACCCTTTCATCTTGTACCATAATATTATAGTTTTAAAGCCTACAACGACATAGAAGATATTGAGAGGGTTATTTTCATGAATATATATTTATAAATATGTATGTACTGGTTTTGTATTGTAGATAACATTTAATATAAAACATAGCTTTGGACCTCCAAATCCTTTCGTCTTTGGTGATCCGTGGACACTAGCCGCCGATGAAATCCGATACTTTCCTTCCCGGTCCCTGTTTTATAAGAACCCCATTAAGAAGCTTTTAAAGAAATTTGGAGACCACAAATAGACTTTTTATAATTTTCCATGTTTTTTCGTTTACTTTTGTCTTTTCGGTATCATTTTTTAAATTGAATATATATTTTTAAAGCTTGTTCAGCTGGGATACTAAACATTTAAACTATAATAATGTTAATAATGTATTTTTACACATTAGCATCTAATTATATACCTTATACCTTTGTTATTATATATATTCCATGAACTGTGGTATATATTAAAAAACATGTGATACATCGATCTATTCTATGGAGACATATTTTTTATATATCTATAAAATGGAGTAATTGAATATGCCTTCAAGGTATCTTCCAAAAGTAATTAACAACATGTAGGATTTTGTTATTTATTGCTCCAAACCAGTCTGATTAAAATTGATGATTTCATATGCCAAGTGGCTCTTCACGACAATATGCAAATTATTACGAAATTTCACAAGTCATGTTTTGTTTTGCACTATTTAAAATCAGGATTGTATAATAGGATGCTTATGGGCAAGTATGGGACAGCAATGCAAATATTTGGCAATAAATCATTTATAATCTAAGCAAACATTCGCTCTAAAATACATAAAATATGAAGTCATTTCTTCATTTAAATGATTAAACTGTATGTACATATATTGGGAAAGAGACATTGTTTGATGTTAATATCAAATTATGAGGATAATGAGCTAATATTTGCAACAAAAACAAGTGTTCATAAAATCTGTCTTAAATTACCTTCTAATCCAATACATCCCTCATAGAAAACCTTAAGAAATGCACTTTATAAAAACATATTTCCCATTTTAAGTTTCACATTGACTAAGTTATTGCATATTTTATAATATATAATATTTCCTTATCATTTGAAAAATGATAAGGTGTTAAAGATTTCGTACGAATATTTATGTCTTTTGAATGACATGAATAGTATTACAACATTATTATAACTTCATTAGGAAATCGACATAAAACTGATGTGGTTTTTCTATTAATATAATAAATCATAATTTCGATATTAAGTATTCTCATTGAATCATTTTAATATCCAAATATAAAAGTTTTAATTCACTGATAATTAATTCAAAATTTCAAATGTAAAATAAAATAAAATTAATAGATATGTGTTTTAACAAATCTCTTTAACAGAGTTTAATTTTTTAAAACAATATTTTTACAATTGATCATATTTTTTATATGCCAAATAAATAACAAAGCTTTAATAACTGCATTTTTTTACTTTCAAGATTTTTTGCCTAACCAAAAGCACATTAAACCTCAAAAGTAAAGGTTTTTAGTTGCGCATTAATCAGAACCCTAATTTAAGAGGGTGTTATTAATTAGAACCATACTAAAAGAATTATAAAAGGGTAATTGTTCGTTTAATTATTGTTTTTAGGATTTGCACCACGATCAATTTCGTTGAGCAAATAAAAATACGAATAGTTTATTTTCCTTGGAACAAATTGAAGCATTCTAATTGCTTGTTTGTGTATTATCGATACCGAAAAAAAAAAAAAAAACAATGTACAAGCGTACAAAAAATGTATATGACCCATCTTGTTACAAAACCATTTGCCTTACACGTTTATTACAAATGTGTTTACAAGAACGAGTAAATTTAGAGCTTTAAAAACTTAAATTAATATTTTATACAAATTAAAAACAATATATTGCTTATTAAATTTGAAGAACTCATATGTAACTAGAGGCATATATATACTCAGAGAGTGCAAACCTCCGCCGTCACGGGGTCCTTATGAGCCTTCCGAGGCGGATTTTTCACGACTGGGGCGGCGTAGAGGGACGGGAGAGGGTTCCCTCCACGGAAATTCCGAGAGGAAGACGCTCCTAGCCCCCGATTTCACAGCACAGCGACATCTATTGGCAGAGTAGGCTAACTTGAAATATTTATTAGTATTTAGCTCATTTGGCATCTTAAAGAAGCACTCAGAGATGCAAAAATTTAATCACTTGTTTCTTTTGGCATTTCCAACAACTACACAAAGTTTCATCCGTTCCGTACTTTTGAGTTATCCTACTGACAACAAGAAATACAGCCTTTAAAAAGATCACCAAACTTGTCATCCTTTTATTGAACTGACAAGACTCTTTGTACATCGACTGAGACCTATTAAGTATGAGTGGGGCCACTTCGAAAGTGTTGACAATTATCTAAATGCTATTCCCTGGTACATCCACCTCCTATATTTTTCACTTATCCAAGTCCGATTTTTATAAGCAATGACAGAACTGAGAAACTATAAATATGTATTTTTTTAAATGATGTAAATGTGTAAATGGTCACAATTAAAGGCAAAAGTTTTCTTTCTTTGACCTGATGCACCCGGAAAACATTGTATATTTTATAATTTTATTTGGAATATTTTGATATTTTCTAAAATTTATATTTGTTATAGTTCTATGAAAAAAAATAATGAAAAGTAATTATATGTTATATGTAAAGAATAAGGGAACTCGACAGCCGTGCGTGTTAAGGCGTGTTCAATTCTCAATGTTGGGGGCGCAGGTTCAAATACTCCCGAGAGGGGATGGTCATTTTTGTTCTACCCATTGATAAGATCCTAGGTTCGATAGACTAATTCTAATGCTATAATGCTTATTTATATCCTATCGGATACAATTCTATGGAACCATATAGGCCAAAAAAAAGAATAAATACGAACTTATTCACTTTGAATTTATTTAACAAAAAAAATTCACCAAAATTTTCCTCTCAGTCACAAGCCTACGTATAAAATAAAGTTGTATAGTATTTTTACAATCTATGTAACTTACTATACCATATAATATATTACACTCTTCGTCGTGTTTAGTAAACATAAGTTCTCTGTAGTCATTTGAGGCTATCATGGACCTCACTTCATAAAATATAATATATTCTTCACGTCATAAATTTAAAAATTCTTTTTGTTAAAGGATTCTCATTTATATTTATTGCCGCCATATATTTTTGTCTTCTTCTTATATGTATGGAGATCCGGAACTCCCATACTACTCATTGTTTATGACTCCTAGAAAAGTAATGCTTTAGAATTAATTATGATAGAGCGTACAAAGTGAACTGACACATATACTTGCATGTAAATTATAGAGCATTGTAGGGGTCAAGATATCAAACATGTAAGTAAGACAAAAGTTGCATCCTGTTAAAGGAAATAATTATATATATATATGTTATATATATATATATATATATATCTCAGGAAACGACCGGGACACCTTTTTTCGCCGGGACCGGGCCAGGCCAAAACCGGGCCGGGACTAATATATATTTTCATTCCATCGACATTCTGAAGTGACGACGTCTTTTTAGAAAAGAATTTCCAAAAATAAGTGACGACGTTTTTTAGAAAACAATTTCAAAAAAAAAATTCTAAAAAAATAATTTCCAAAAAAAGTTAGGCCTTTTTTTTAGAAAAGAATTTCCAAAAAAAAAAATCTCAGAAAAAAGTGATAACGTTTTTTTTTAGAAAAGAATATTTCGAAAATTCTTTTCTACAAAAATGTCGTGTCATTTATGAATGACAAACGAAAGAAAATATATAAGTCCACGCCCGATGTCTAAAAACACCGGGACACCGGGCCAGGCCGCTCAAAAAACAGCCGGGTACCTGGTCGTTTCCTGATATATATATATAAATTATTTTTTTTCGAATTATTATTTATCAATGTGGAGATGATCTGGTGACATATTACCTCCACCGAAGGAGGTATTGTTTTCACTGGCGTTGGTTTGTTTTGTTTGTTTGTTGGTGTTTGTCAGTAGGATAACTCAAAAAGTACGGAACGGATTCGAATGAAACTTTGTGGAGTTGTTGGAAATCCAAAGGAACAAGTGATTAAATTGGCACCTCTGAGTCAGAATTAAGATGCAAAATGAGCTAAATACTAATAAATATTTCAAGTTAGCCTACTCTGCCAATAGATGTCGCTGTGCTGTGAAATCGGGTGCCGGAGCGTCTTCCTCTCGGAATTTCCGTCGAGGGGAACCCTCCCCGTCCCTCTACGGCCGCCCCAGTCGTGAAAAATCCGCCTCGAAGGCTCATAAGGACCCCGTGACGGCGGAGGTTTGCACTCTCGAGTGTATATATGCCTCTAGTTAAATATGTTCTAGCAAGATCTCCAACCTATATAAAGACTATAAGAAGGATTATAGAAAGACATTGCTATTTGAAATGTATTCATAAGGTCAATAAATGTGACCTAAAGTTCACCTATGTTTCTTCGCAACTGCTCTGAATAGTTTTACTCTGTTATGTTAATTTATTTTTACTGCTTGCTATTTTTACACTGAATGATTTTTGCAGATTAGTGAATAAAATTTTTTAACATAAATATATTGAGAACTGACTTAAATCTCTGAAAGTGTACCTTTAATTTATAAATTGCCACATAATTTTTTGGGATGCAAGAAATTTATTTAAGGTAGACAATACATTTGAAATATAACTATATTTAAACTAGCAATAAAACAGAGCAGAGTAAATTAACCGTAATATTAATCAATCAACCATACTTTACCTACTAAATGCTCCATTGGTTATTTTGAAAAATATTGTATTGAGGCTAATTGTATTATTATCTTAAGACCCCCATGGTTTTGTGTGTAATGCTCACACTGTTTTTATAAATATTTTTAAAAGTATCTTTTCCCCCCCCAATCCTGCATTCATTATTCTTTCTCCCTTGTCCTAAGACATCATCGAATCAAACATCATATATCAGTTTAATCAAAATGTCGTCATTTTAAGCCCCTGTAATTCTTAAAAGTGCATCGCTTTGATAAACGTTCTTCAAAGGAACCCTGTGAATTGATTTTGCTCTATTTAAAATAACGTCTGGGCTACTGTTATAGGTGTTAACCATTAACACTTACTACTAAATTGTAATACTAAAATTGGAACTCAAAATAGTTACGACTCGTTTTGTAAGAGCGATACGAAGAATCACGGATTTTAGGTGTCAATAGCTGTTATCAATTTATTCTCAAAACATTCTGATTTTGAAGAGTTTTTAATTATTTGGGATATGTGTTGCAAAATATGCTTTATATGTTATTACGACTATTAAAATACTTTATGTTTTTAGCCAAAATCTTGCTTCATGCCGGGATAAATAATCAACACATTTATAATAGTTTTGGCAATGGTGAATTTAGTTTCATTGAATGATTTAAAAGCACCTTTGCTAAAACAAATATTGTCATGCCTTGTTGTTTCCATACATTTAAATGCC
>CP045900.1:2359981-2414403 GCA_013387185.1 Caligus rogercresseyi | reverse complement strand
GAAGGATTCATTCTAATAATCTCTTTGGGGTCGTGATGTCTGTGTTCGACATAACTTGCCTTTAGGGATAACTTTTCATCAGAAATGGTAGTAAATAAAAATATGTTTAATATTTTACTTAAGCTTACGATATCTTGGTAAATGTATGCTTATATTTATTTCTGTAAATGTTTCACCATCAATTGATGTTTAAAAACAAATAGTACGTATTGCATTTTATATCTAAACTCTTTATTTCAAGAAAAAAAAAAAAAACATGTGTATGAAACACTTCATTCAAAAAATATGAAAATATCAAATATTAAAAAAGATTGCGAACTATTTAATGAAAACTCTTGGAAGATGTTAAGCACAAGTACACAATATAAAATTTTATGACTTTAGAAAAATACTCGATCCCTCCAGTTAGGTCTTTTCTACCATATTTTTGTATTATATTTTATAAAATAAATCATTCATGGTTTTAAAAAGTTTTTGGTTCAAAAATTTTATTCAGTAATCTCCGAAAATCATAGAGCGACAAATAAAATGTACAATTATAATAAACAGAAAACAGAGTAAAACTATTCAGGGCATTTGCAAAGAATTAAAATTAAACATTTTAGTTCACATCTACTAGTGTTGTCCATTTTTAAATGACTTCTAATAATAAAAAAACGCCTTCACTTTTTTCCTCAGACCTCTTTCTAAAAAAACGTCCTCCCTTTTTCTCGGATCTGTTGAATTGAATTTCTTTCATAATTAAATATTTTCCATGGTCGGGCGGGCGCAAGTCGGGCGCATATCAAACTAATCGGCTCGGTTCGGGCCGGGCTCGGGTCGGGCTCGGCTCAATTTTAGTCTTTCGGCGGGCTCGGGCTCGAAATCGCGCCCGATGGACAACACTAACATCTACTGCCTTGAAGGATAGTCTTATTTAAGTGGACGCATCAATTAAATTATTCAGCTGCCTATCTCCATGTTGGCACTCCTAAAACCAGGATTATTATATCTCTTGTGTTTTGTACATATTATATTTTTTAACAAATATTTTTAATTTCTTTTGTACAGCCATTGGGGCTAAATTTTGATATTTCGAAAATAAATCATACTACAGACTGTATCAATCATTTGATATCGAATTCCGGGCAATATGAATTCAACAGTAAAAGTCTTTGTAATGCCACTCTGTATCACCACTATACCCCCAATATATCAATTTTAATCACTTATTTATCGATATATTTTGCGCAGCCATGGGGCTTATTTTATGATACCTCGAAATAAAATTTTACGACAAAAATTACAAAAACTATTTTATAAATTATTTCATAAGAATGGAGATTCAACATTATAAGGTTTTTAGTATTGCCACTTCGTGTCTCCGCTATACCCCCTCTAGGAGATAAAATTGTTTACTGATAGAGAACTATGCTACCGCATCTCATTTAGATAATGAGACACTGGTCTTTGTGTCAAAAAGATATTTGTTTTGTTGAATGTCCTTTAAAGTAATAAGCTCTCTCTTTGGAAATGTTTTATTGTTTTATTTTTAACACTATTTATAATTTTATCTGACGGATTAAAAATAAATATAAAAAATAATTTCTTAATTATAAGCAATAGGAACTAATGTTAATGTATATTAAAGTAAAATATAAACAAATCAGATCATTGTTGTTATTGTTACCTATATCTTTAAAAAAACGATGAGTGGATCTCAGGAGGACTTTAGTTTTTTAGAGCAATATTGATTGCTGGAGTCATTGCTGATTGATGAAGACCGGAGACGACGGTAAACTTGGAGTATTTTTTTTTCTGTCTCCCAAATTAGAGTATTATTCTATTAGATTCAAATTGCTATAAACTACATGAGGTGAATCACCTTATTTAGTCTTCATGGATGATTAGATGTATAATAAAAAAACATCCAAAATCTAATTTAGTTTTTCTCATTAAATTTAATCAGTTTATATTTCTATATTTGGAGGAAACAAAGTTAAAATGACTCCAAATATTTATTCTATATTTTCTTCCTTCAATTCCAATCGTTCGTGATAGCTTAAAGCAAAGCAAATCAATTCTACAATATATTACTTAAAGTTGATAAGAAACTTGGGCTTCTTCTAAATATTTTTTTAATTTCTTAAATAAAATATTCAAATTCTTATTAATTGGACTGATTCTTCAAAGGGTGATCTCAAGACATTTTGGGGACTCATTGAAGCAAGGGAGATACATAATTCGAATGGATAAAAAACACACACATAAATGATTTCAAATTACATGAGGCAGACATATTTTTATTTTAGTGTCTGATAAATGTCCTCAATCTGAATATTTCGTTAGTATATCCGAAGGGAGCTTCATATAAATATCTTATGAATTATATTTTGAAGGACATCAATGAACTTTTTATCCAGATTTACCAAATTCTTATGTTTTTTCACTGAGAAAATGAGATAAGAATGGAAGTATAATTACGAAGATATTTATATGAAGCTTCGTTCGGATATAATAATTTTATGCCAGATTGAGGTCATTTTTTAAATATATATTCACGGTTCAATTTTACAGAATGTACATAAATACATAAAAATCAAAGCTAATACGTTAAAAAGAAAACACAAATAGACAGATTGAGGACATTTATCAGAATAAAGACACTAATATAAAAATACGCCGTCCTCACGTAATTTGAAAAAAATAATTTATCAAGTAATAAGCAAAAGTGTTATATGTTATTTATATATAAAAATAATGACTAGAATATATTAAACTTATCCTCTTTTTTTCCATGGCAAAGGTCTTTATTCTATTCATAAAATACAATAATTATAAATAAAAATAGATATAAAAAAGGGGGAGATTTGTGTTTGGTAAAAACATAAATAAACCATTATAGTTTAAAATTAATATACCCAGTAGGACCCTGAAATTCTATTGACATTTAAATCTAAAAACAATAGTAAGAAAGAAAACAATACATAGTTTTCTTTTAGTAAAAACTAAGATTATTTTTTAAATTTCTCATATTTTTTTAATTATTCTGATGGCCTTGGCGTAGTGTTGAGAAGTTGACGGGAAGTATTTGACGAGTACGGACGCGTTATCCCAAGATCCTCCACCGGGAGTCGGAATCTTTAGAGCAAAAGCTGTGTACCGAGCTGTCGCTTTATCATTTATGTTTGCTATTTATTCTATTTGGATTCTGTAACTCCATCGCTTCAATGAGTCCCAATATTATAAAAAAAAAGTCAATGATATCCTTCATAAATATGCTTCATGATTTGGCTGATTGAAAAAGGTTTCCTTGAGGTTGTGTCAATTCATGCCTCTCATTAAGTAATGTTTTAGATAATTATAATTTCATTAAAATAAGATCCTGTTAAACGATGTTTATATTAGTGTTTTTCAAAACATATATTAGGCAAAATGTGACTTTTTAAATAACTCTTATCATAATTTATAAATAAGAGTATATTAGAGACGCCAACCTCCCCATTCTGTCCGAGCAGGCTGAACTCCTTCTCTCTGATACACCTTATCTATATGTATTTTGATTCATACCATCACAAATATAACTTAATTCAACCACAAATGCAACAACAGAAAGCCAAATAATAATTCAGACATAAATTAAAAGATTTAAACTTTTTACTAATATAACTTAATTACATAGAGTATTAGTAAAGTACATAATATAACACCATTATCACATTCCAATTGTAGCGCAGCAATTAATAGTAAAAATATATACACATGTTTAGTTTATCTACTATCCCATGCAAAAAGCCAATGTTGTTTGTCTCAATAATAAAAATATCAATCATTCAATCTGACAAATTATTACTTCTTTGTTTACTTATAAAGAAAAACTCATACATAACCATTATCTTAAGGCCTTAATAAGATAATTTGAGAAGATACAATTAGTGTTCTTATCATTTAAGTCATCAGGTTTTAAGAGATATTAACAAAAAATAAATTACTTTTTTGGCAATATATTTATAACAAAACTGTGAATGAACAATTCAAGGTTTTCCCCTTTCAAATGATTGCAATTATTTTTGCTTATCACGTTAATAAGAGAGATGGATAATACTTATTCATGTGTTGCAAAAAAAAACGAGGATGATAATGAGGGCCAAGCCCTTTTTGGTTTTGTAATTTAGCCGGGGGAATCCTTTTGTTTCAAATGACGCATTGAAAGCGTTTGAAGCAATCATTTCATAGAAGGCCTTTTATAGAAATAATATGTTTAGAGGCATTCAAATATATTTGTAGGGTATAGTAAGAATGTGTATTATTAGCTTTTTTTATATATCAGTTCTAAAAAATTCCAAAGTAATTACGTTAAAACAAAAACATAAATAGACATTGTAGTCTAAAATTATTGCTTGGGGAAGAACAACACCAATTTTAACAATGATTGAACATAATCAAATAATAAAACTAAATAAAATGCACAGATATACATATTAGCTATTATTCAATATATATATTGTTTGTGCAGTTGAACATAATGGCGAATTCGTAGGTATTACAAAGCAGTAAGCTAATTACCTCCGCCAAGGAGTAGGGTTTCACTGGCGTTTGTTGGTTGTTTTTGTTAGTTTGTTGGTTTGTCAGCAGATAATCAAAAGTACTGAACGGATTCAAATGAAACTTTGTGGAGTTGTTGGAAATGCCAAAAGAAACAAGTGATTAAATTTTGGCACTCTAAGTGCTTTTTTAATATGCAAAAGGAGCAAAATACTAAATGAAATGGGGTCTCTATTCAGGGAGTAGGCAAGACAAAACGCTAAAAAAATATTCATTGACGTATTATGTTCATATATCAGCTGGACTATGTTAACCCAGTGACGTAGCTTAAACTTCTTCCGTCTTTCTCTGAGTGCTTTTTTAATATGCAAATGAGCTAACAGAGAGGAAACATGATTAGAGATAGAAAATCGGGCGTGTGAAAGAGATGTTTGAATAGGAATGGTTGTGGGATCGGCGGAGGTACACACTCTCTGAGTGTATATATGCCTAGTTAATAGATGTTAAGGATGTGTGTGCAATCGTCTATATTTCCCCAAGAAACATCCTAGGCTAGTCCAGGATGTCAGGATTTTAAATATGTTATACAATACATCAAATAAAACTTATATATACAACAACAAAAACTAAAATTTAAATATATAACCAAAATCAAATTGTTTTTAAAACACCCTTAATTAAAAAAATATATTACCGTGTGCTACAGACTATATAGAGGTGCTATTGCCGTAGACGCTCCCTTATGGTTCTTGCGTTGCGGAGTCTAGGGCTGCTATTCCAAATAGCTGCAGCACTGGTGACGAATGTACCCACTGACTTAGGGAGAGGACATCGGATGAGTATTGATAAAGTGTGTGTATATACAATTACGAAGTAAGGATTTTTATTTATTTTATACTGGACCGTATCAAGAAGATTAATTTTATTACCACTAAACCCAATATTTATGTATAAATGAGAATCTACTCGAGTTCCTTTCCTCAAATTTTTACTTCTCTGGTTGATCATATTTTAATAACACGACGTTTTAATGTATTTTTATGAATATTATAAGATATAATATCATGTGGATAAAGTTTTACCTTGGTAAAAAAAGTTATTTTTTTGGCCTGTGTTGCTATATGAGGAATACAAGCTATTATTCTATTCGATTATAAATGAATTGTATTTAAGTAATTGCTTTAGCACACACAATATATATATATATTTATATATACAATTTAGAACTATTAACTTATGTTACAAATAAAAAACCAATCGGTTTTTAATTGTCAAATATGCCTCATGAAATATATATTTAAAGTTATATTATAATTGATTGTATGTGTATTTTCTATTTAAGAATTGGCTCCAAGTCCAGGGACTCCTTTATTCACTTTTAAAAGTCATAGTGATAAAGGAAGCTATACTCATGTAAAAGAAAGAGAAAAGAGAGAAGGAGAGAAGAAAAAAGGAGCTCATCATTCAAAACAATCATGTCCATGAAGGAAATAATTGAAGTAACGAGTGACATCGAATCTTCTAGGCAGTTCCTCCAAATAAGACCCTACCTAAGATTTTATCCGCCCACCTGTACGACATACCATCGACCAATGTCTCTGTCCAAGTACCGGGGAGGAGCAAAGCGGTGGAAGTGTGGCACCCACCAGGACAAAACTGTTTAACGAGAGGTGTGGTTCATTATGGACAAATTCCAATCTGTCATTTCCCGACACGATCCGCTTGGCTTGGCGTGGGCCCAAAAAATGCCAGTCAAAACCGGTCCCCAGGTGTTGGACATAAGCTCTGTATAAGCTGTGCGCTGGTATTCAATTTTCCGGGAGATATGTTCACAAAAATGAGTTCCAGCGCGATCAAGATTGGAGGCCCGGGCGTGGTGTCCAAATAGATGAACCCTCATGGCCCAACGTAAAAATAATAGAGGCCACCTCGTGCCTGAGAGGTGGGTGTTTGGCGGATATTGCCCAGACATAAAGGAAGGATTCCTCTTAATGGTTAATGTTAGGAGAGCCGCTACTCTCCTGCCTTTAATCATGGATAAAATTGAGGCGGGCTCCATTATATACAGCGATGGTTAGGCTGCATATAATGGAATCCGTCAAATGCCCGTTCATCCTCGCTATGAGCATGAGGTGGTCAACCACTCCAGTAACTTTGTGGACCCTTTGACAGGCGCTCACACTAACAATGTTGAGTGTTTTTTGGAAAAATGCGAAGCAGAGGCTCAAGTCAATGGCCGGTGTCCAATTTACTATGCTCTCTGGGCACTTGAATGAATTTTATGGTGAGAGAGATGGGGCAAGAATATGAACGTCGCCTTTGACAATTTATTTAAATGTATCGCAGAGTTTATATTTGTGATTAAATTTATTATATTTATAAATATATTAACTTAATAACAGAAAATATTAAAATTGTTAACTGCTATATTTATTTGAATTGAATGTGGAAATTTATATTTCTATATATGAGGGCAATCGAGTTGCGACAGGGTCGTCGTAATAAACACCTAGCTTGTGATGACCAAAGTTTATATTGAACGTAGAAGAACATAAGTTTATGCCTAATCATGTTCTACGTTCTACATGAAACGTTGGTCGTCGAGGGCTGGGCTGTTTTTGGTTTTTCTAGCTATTAGAACAGTTATCCTCGAGTGAAATGATGTTTTATTACACTATAATAATAGTAGTAGTAGTTGTGTATACAGGTCTGTATAATAAGGTATGTGCAATACAAAAACAAACATGTAATCCTAGCAGTAGAACTACTCAATGATGTCATTGGAGAACGAATAAATATATATATAATTTATATTTTTGATTTATTTATACACACACATAAATATAATATAATATATATATATATATATATATATATATATATTAGGGTTGTTCTTATTTTTCAAATGTTTGAAATGTTAGCAGCATTGGGATTTTCTGTTTCTTGGTGATAAAAGAAGACGACATACAAAGTTTGAACAAAATCGGTCAACATTACGAGGTCGCGCAACGAGGTCAAAGTTTTAAAAATTTAGTAAAAATATAGTTTTCCGCAAATTTCTTCAAAATGGTGGTCATTACAGACTTCAGTATTAATTATTAATTTAAAGGAAATCTAATTTACTACCAGACGTATGTTTGATGTTTTTAATAAAACAAAGTTTTCAGTAAAAACAAAGAAAAAATGGAGTGTGTATTGTTAGCTTATTTCATAGCTTTTTTGTATCTTAACTTCACTCGCCTGTAGAAGATGACTTGTTCGCTTCAGAGTAAAATAGTACTTTTAAGTTTAGTAAACCTTTAGATGATAAATCCAAAAATGACCTTGGTTGCATTCTATCAATTCAGAATTCAGTACAATCTGAGTTTACATCATATGATTCAGAGCCTGTATTGACCTATAAGAAATCGATTATGAAAAAAATAAATAATATGTGTTTCTTAGATATGCGTCAAGGTATCCTCTCAAAATTTACTTTGTCTCTGACGCATACATAATCCATTATATGCGTCATTTTGTACGCGAGATAGGCTTTTTTAATGTACATATAACTCTCTACTTATTAAATTGACATGATTCAGTATACCAAAATATTAAAGCTGGTTAACCAAGCTTTCATTTGATATGTTTGGTGTTCTAAAAATCGCTATATATATATATATTTATATATGATATATATATAATAGATCTATATATATCATATATACTAGACAGATTAATCGTCTCCGATGAGTCATTGAGTATTCACACTGCTACATGTTTGTTTTCGTATTGCCCAGACCTTATTTACAAACCTTGGCTGTATTGATCATTCGGACATTGTTTTTCTTTATTGGTTCTACCGACATGGTCGGTGATTGGCACTGATTACTCTTCCCTCTCTCTCAATCCCCTTTTTCTCCTTCCCTCTTTCTCTCTCTTTTACTTGAGTATAGCTTCCTTTATCACTATGGGCTTTTAAGTGAATAAAGGAGTCCCTGGAAAAGGAGCGAATTCTTAAATAGTGGCGAATTTTTATCTATTCTACAACAATAGTAAAAAAATCAATGTAATAAAGTTGAAATTAAATATGAATTCATTCAAGCTTAAACATGGAGGTTGACTAGTTAAAAAAAGAATTATTCAATCTTCCACATGTCAACTCGGTGATTGTGTTTTTTTCTTCTGAAAGTTTAAAAATGTAGCTTAAATTATTATTTTTTTAATATTTTTTGAAATAGCGCAAAAAATAAACAACTTTATTGATATTTCATTAAATATGTATTATTTATACTTTTCGAGAGTAGTTTTGCAAATAATTAGTTACTTTAATCTTTAGCGGTAAACAATCTTGCTACTATATTTTTCTGGTCTTCCACAAGCCCGGCAGCTTTGCCAATAGGGTTCAATTAATTTTGAATAAATTCCAAAAAATAATCATAAAAAGAAAGATCCAACATAAAACACCACAAATGGAAGCCTTTTTTAAATTCTGAAAACTTACTTAAAAAGGGAGCTCGATAGCCGTGCGTGTTAAGGCGTGTCCAACTTTCAATGTTGGGGGCGCAGGTTCGAATCCCGAGAGGGGATGGTCATTTTTGGTCTACCTCATTGAAAAGATCCTAGGTTCGATAGACTATTATAATGCTATAATGCTTATTTATATCCAATTGGATGCAATTCTATCGAACCATATAGGCAAAAAAAAAAAAAAAAAAAAAAACTTACCAATATTTTTTGTAGCTTCTTTAATCTCTACGATTAAATTATTTATTGTATTTTAAGAATTCTAATGCCTACATTGTATTGTATTTATATTTGAAGTACAAATCTATAAAAAGATTTTGCACCACAAATAACTTCAACTTATATATATTCAATATCAACATTGCCAATTAGCATTGAAAATGTTTAGTCAATGCCCACATTTTATATGATGGAATATTGATAAAATAGATTTGAATGAAGTAAAAGATAAACGGTTTTTACACAAAGGTATGAATAAACTGTTAATTGATGCAAATAATATTTTAGGTGTTGTTTACTTACGCGCAAAGGAGTTAATTGTCTTTTTAACTTATGTGAGTTCTTAATTTTTGCAGTAAACAACTTCTTGTTTTAGATAAACATATGTGATATATAGATAAGTTATGAGCACTGTATTAAGTGTATTTGTAAGAATGTCGATAGAGAAGTTTGCTAGATTGTTTGGCAGAGGTTAGCATTATTGAGGGCATGATAGAGGAGTACATTGTTTGTCGAAAGATTATTTAATAATCGAGAATATAAATAGTTTAATTACATATGTAATATTTCGTTTCAGAAGTTGTCAATAGTTGAAACATATAATTATAATTGAAAATCAAATATTAGAATCATTGTTTCAATGCTAGAGTTGGCATTAAAGTAACCAAGCTCATAACCAACAATTAAAAGTTAAATATTTAAAAAAGTTTATAAATGAAAATTGATTGATTTTTTAATATCATGTTCGTTTATTATGTAAATAAAATAAAATAAATACATAAAAACCAGAGCAAATGCGTATTAAAAACATGATTAAACATTTTAGTTTAAAATTTTGCTCTGGGGTTGAATGCACAAAATAAAATAACACATAATATCAGGTAAAGGCAATCAAATTAACACAATATTTTTGGGAAGCAACTATTAAGAATTTTAAAAGATGAGCATAATAAATGTAATTAAAAACATAATACAATTATGCTAAGTGCTAAAAATTACTAAATCTTTTTGAAATTATTTTTATAAGTCTTTGGTGTTGGATGGAGAGGCTTGGATAATACTTAGTTGTCCTTCCGGCAGACGTCCACGTTCCTCCTTCGTCTGGCGAGGGATTTTTAACGATAATGCTGCATATCTTGCCGCCGCAGATATAAATATGCTTCTCAGCTCTTGAGGATGGAGAGGTTTGAGGTCTGACAAATCAGCGACTTAGAGTTCATAATACTGAAGGTTTCCAAGCATTCGAGGACTCATACTGAAGGTAGTAGGTTGAGCAATACGAAGTCCTTAAGAATTTTAACTGCACGACATTCAACAAATAAATGAATTGTTGAGTTAAACAAAAGACCGCAATCTTTGCACGGCCTAGAAAAAAAATATTTTTTTAAATATTTCTGAATATAAATCATATTTGGGTGAATACAAAGTGACAACGGAGATTCTATCTTTTGCACAAATAAATTTGAAAGTATATTATGGATAAAACATGCATTTTTTGCATATTAATCTTTAAGGAGTGACATTAAACATATAAATGCTCTTATCATCTTAATTTGTAACCATAAAACAACGTTACTTATTTCCTTACTCATAGACTTGATAATACTTCAAGATAATATTCGTTTTGTCGTCATTTTTTCTCTTTGAAAAAATAATATTGAAAATAAATTCAGCGTTATTGCAGCCCCAAACTTAATCTGATCATGCTACATATTTTAATAATCTTCAAGACCATGAAATATATTAACATCAATATTAATATTTGTCACCCCTAAACTCACGTATGGAATCGACAAAGCTTTCCATCCTGAAAGAACTAAAACGGAGTCTCGCAGATCCAGATCTTACGGGATATTGGATAATATATGTACGATGTCTTCTTAATTTATTTTATTCCACAGTTCTTTAAGAACACACACCAAAAATATATAATATGTATATTATTATAATTGAGGTAAATCCGTAAAAAATACACAAATAAACATTATAGGTTTTTTTTACATCAACATAAAACGCTCTAATTAAAATAACTGATAACTAAACAAATCATTACACTGCAATGATAATATATAACACAAATGACATCAAATTAAAATCACTGATAATAATATAATCAATTATGTCATAGTAAAATTATATAACACAGATGGCAACTAATTAAAATCTTTAAATCTTTAAAAAAATATTCTAATAAATGTTCGATGACTTAGCACTACCGATGGGAAGTATTTAATTTCTTCCGACGAAAAAAAAATATCAGCTTAATTTTTCTAATTCTTGGCTAAGCACTCGTATGTTTGCAGATGGTTCCGACTACGAGTTTAGAAGGAAGCAGCTATAATGTTTGCTTATGTTTTTTTTACGCAATTCTACCTACTTTTTTATAATTGTGTTTTATGTAGTACAATTTAAAATTAAGACCATAAACCCCAGCTATGTTACCATTTAAAGACAAGACATTTCTTGAAGTATTATATATTTAAAAAAGTGTAACTTAAATGTTTTAAGGGTGTTTGTCGTGTTTTTTTGTTTTGTTTTATTTGTAATCTTTTTGAATTTCGAAAAAAAATATTTCATGGAAAAAAATACTTAAGATTAATGAAAAACTCCAAGTAAGAAGATATATAGTTGTTAAGTATATCTCATATTAACATCACGCTTCTCTGTAACTTTTGTAAAGGGTTTGCCACTTGGTTAAAGGGATGTAAAAGAACCAGAACTGAAAATAGAGTTTTTTTAAAGATTGTATACATATGCATTTTGCAAAGCATACATCAGGAAATATGTACATGAGTGTATCGTTGTAACCTTTAAAAAAGTTCAATGCTGCAATGTTCATAGATAGAGTAAGCTCAATTGAGATCAAGGATATACCATGAAAGTACCTAGGTACTTACTTCCGTGTCACCCTCAAAAACTACATTTAATTACGATGTGGAAGTCATTCGAAGATCATATATTATTAATAATATTGATTCAAGTAGGTATTGAGTTTAAAGAATATTTATTGACCTATTTGGTCCAATGGAATTGCAGTACCAAAGTAGACTATCCAGCCAAGGACTCTTTAATCAATTTTGACCTTCACCTCTAAGGGATTCGAACATTTTCCTCCTATTAGAGCATGCTTCCTTTGAGCTAATGAATTCATTTATTGATATTTTGGAACAAAG
Organism: Caligus rogercresseyi; assembly: GCA_013387185.1. Lineage (NCBI taxonomy): Eukaryota > Metazoa > Arthropoda > Copepoda > Siphonostomatoida > Caligidae > Caligus > Caligus rogercresseyi. The sequence goes on along the minus strand of CP045900.1, from coordinate 2,401,981 downwards.
AAAAGATGAAATCAAAAGAAGTCAGTATTACAATAAATACCAATTTAAATATATTTAAAAAAGTCCATTAAAAACAAAAAGAAGGAAAAACATAATTTAATTCCTTGAGCAGTAAATGTCTAAAAATCGAAAAAAGTGAAAACATCGTCTAAAGAGATTACTTTTATTAAACATAGCATTAGGTGGTGATATTGTAGCAGACTCTCTTCATTAATTCCCGCCAGATGGCGTGGCGTTAGTTTGCTCTGAAATGTCAGCATTTACGTTAATAATAGTACTTACTCCTATTCCAATTTCAATCATTTTTCATCCTAGTATTCATTGTATTATAATGCTTAATGACACATTATTCATATTTATACTATTTCTTGTGTACGTGTGTTTGCATTATTATTAATAAATACTTGGTCAAAGAGAGTGTCTGATCTCAGAGCTATAAATTTCTTGTGATCAAAAGATCTCATCCTCTTTTTCTCCAGTCTACAATTACGATAGATGTATTCATTTCATCTACATACAATATCCCATTAATTGCAGAGTTTCATTTGCTCTATCTTAAGAATAAATTGTTTCACCTTGTGGGGTAGCTATTTTAATCGACTATCACATACATACAGCAATTTAAGTTGAATGAATTAATCATCTATTTTTGATATCAGTGGATAGTTTATATATATATATATATATATATATATTAAGACCCTTATTAGCAGAAAATAATTTACATTACATATTTTAAAGCAAGGTTACTTCCTTTAGATTTCAAGGACTCATTTATACGGTTAACTCTGGTTTAATCAAGATAATAATCATACGCTGAGCAGACCATTGTGAGTCCAATATAAAGGTAGATAATTAGATTCTTATACCATAGAAGGGCGTATTTGAATTCAAATTACTTTGAGACAATAATAAATATATACGAACAAATGTTGTTATGAGTTCATAAACCACACTTAATTTACTGTAATTCCAAATCCATTGATGAAAAAAATTCTTAGGGATACGTGGATTGATTTTAATATAAAGGCATATATTTAAATCCAAATGGATGTAATTCCAACATCCATATTAGAACCAAAAAAATACAACCAATCTTTTCTTAAAAAATGATTTCAACTGTCACGTAAAGAGTATCTAAGGAGAAAACGGAAAAAATGGCAAAGAAGACTTTTTAAGGAACTACTTTTCATAAGAACATATGCACCCTATGAAATGACTTAAACATAACTTCTTTTAAACATGTATAAATATCCAACGTTAAGTAATAGAAAAGAAATAAATTACAATACAGACCCAATGATGTATATTAACCCTTTACACGCCAACGTTCCCATTTTGGGAACATACTTTTCAAGTACTGTGCATCGCGTCATATTGAATCAAAACAAAATTGAATGAGTTTATATTATAAATTAAAGCTTAGAAAACAAAATATTTTATATTTAAATAAACGAAAAACTAGTTTTAATACTAGTTTGAGGGCTTTGAAAAACCGAGTTTATCAAGTTTTTGACTTATCTTTTGATAATAACAAAAATAGGATAAAAACTGGTATTATTACTATTTCATAACTATTTTGAGAAGCAAATATACAAAAGATTTACATTGAATTTTTTTTAAAATAATATTACTATTTTAGTAGACTAAAATCGACTTTTAAATGATGTTCCCAAAAGGGGAACGTTGGCGCCTATTAGTATTCATTTTCTTGTTCTACGTGTTTGCGTATAATTATTTGTTTCCTTTCTGTTTAAGTACGTTAGTACATATAAGTACATATAACTAAAAGACAAATATGTGTTATAATTATTTTTATAATGGATGACAGAGTTGAATAGTAAGTTATTAATATTTATAATTTATTTGGATTATTTTTATGATTCAAATGATTTAGAGAATCTATTAAAATATCCCCCATGACTTCCTCAGTTGTGCTATAGAGGCGATCGAAAACATCAATAGTAAGGAAATCGAGATTGTGGTTCTGTGTACTTCCAACGAATAGCGGTGACTAGTGACGAAGAAAATGACGACGAATATCAGCATCAAGACTCCATTCTTGTTGAAGTAACTAGAGACATTGACAATTATATGGCAACTCCCAATTAGACAAATATAAAAGAAATAAATTACAATAAAGACCCAATGATGTATATTAAAGGAACTGATTTTAATATGAAAAAGTACATGCGATGACATCACTGAAATTATTATTTTTCTATTCCAAAAACTATTTTCAGTTGGAAAATCCCGTGCAGCGCTGGGTAACATCCGCTAGTATATATATATATATATATATATATATATATATATATATATATATATGCCTATATGGTTCGGCAAGATTGCATCTGAGTGGATATAAAAATCATTATCGAACCTAGGATCTTATCATTGAGGTGGACTAAAATTGACCATCCTCTCACATATCTGTCACATGACACTTTTTGTTCATTTAAGTTCAGTATATGTTTTAATAATACACATTTATTAAGTTACATGCATTGTTTTGACAGAATTATTCACTATTTAATTTTTTTTAAACATAATGCTTATGGTTTTATCACATATCTGTTATATTACACTTTTTGATAAAAGTTTTACTAAAATATATAGATAAAACAAATACCAATAAGAATATGAGTTGAATATTGTGTAAGCTTTAAATGTAAATAAATTTGTAGTTAAGAAATATGTTTTATACAATTTTAACAGGATTTGATCTCAATTCTATTTTTTTTTTTTTTTTTTTTTGCCTATATGGTTCGATAGAATTGCATCCGATAGGACATAAATAAGCATTATAGCATTATAATTAGTCTATCGAACCTAGGATCTTATTAATGAGGTAGACCAAAAATGACCATCCCCTCTCGGGATTCGAACCTGCGCCCCCAACATTGAGAGTTGAACACGCCTTAACACGCACGGCTATCGCACCCCTTTCAATTCTATTTATTTCAGTTGTTAATGACACAAATTCAAGGAATTTATTTCTATTGTTTTATTTCTAAGCTTTATAGCTTTCTTAATGAAAAACTTGTTACTATAAAAGGCTGGTTTCTCATAGCGTAAAAATATGTGATATAAATGTTATTCATACTAAAACTATCTGGGTTTTTAATGGAATGGCAATCCTTTAGAGAGTTAATTTTATTTTACTCACAATCCTTTAGAGAGTTAATTTTATTTTACTGACAATCTTGTTTAAATTACTATTTGTTGCATGACGTAACACAAAATTAAATGCTTGTAAGCGTATATATTTATACATTAAAGGTGAAATTTTATAGTTTTTTAAAGGTTTTTTGGAAAATGTACATAACATAAAAAACATCAAATACAGTTTATAAAATATTGGTACAATGGCGTAAAGCTAATTAATTTTTAAAGACAAAAAGTTTTTTCATAACATGTTAAAGTCAAAGACATTTAAAAAATAGCTGGTATAAACGACACATATACTTATAATTGTCAAGAAAGTTGTTATTTAAAAATCAAATATCTTTATGGTTTTTCGTTTTAGTTTGGTATATGTTTTTATAATAAACATTTAATTAAGTGACAGTTATTTATTACTGAATTATTCACTAATAAAATAATGTTAGTTACACACTTCATTTATTGCTTCCATTTATCTTTTGAAGGTAAGTGAAAAAAAATCGTATCTTATGTTCTTAATATCAATACTATTTTAAATAAATTGGGTTAGTTAGTTAGAAATTTATTGCCGATTACAATAGTACATACAAACAATAAACACTAAGGTAAAGAACACAACCACACAATGGGGTATCTGTGTTACAACAGATAAATGAATTCCTTCTTAAATACTGAAATTATTTACAATAATATTTTTCATTTTTTTGCATTTAAGAAATTTTATAATTTGAATGTCCGCGTCTTCTTCTTGAGACACTTCATGCCTTTCAAGGGACAGAGCAGGGCATCTGTTGATCAGGTGGTCTGCAGTCTGTGGCTCTTCCTTGCAAAGATCACAGGTTGCACTTGTTTTCTTCCATTTGCTTAGGTGGGAGAGAAATGGTCCATGTCCTGTGTAGGCTGGAATAACTTGTTTCAGGTCTTCACGGTGAAGTTTGACAACCTTTGATCTTGGTTATTTTAACATAAGATGTGTGTGTTTCATGTGAAGACTATCTTTATATCGTTGTTATCGTTATATATTTATATAATAAATTGGGTATCTCACATAATCTAAATTAGTTTTTAAATTGTTAGAGAAACAAAAATACGTGAAAAATGAAAGTTTATAGTGCGTCCTTAAAAAAATAACCCATAAACGAGTATACCAAAACTTGAATTGCTCACGTAGTTTTTGTTTGTATATAAATACCTACACATTTTGCACCCAATTATTTAAAAAAACTTTGTGTTAAACACATGAGAGGCGGCTGAATGGTGAAAAAATACCACATAAGCTTAATACATAACTTTTCGATCCGTTGAGGAGACACTTTACGTTATGTGATTCAGTTCAAACTTTTACAAGATGATTTTTATGCATTAAGGTAAAAGCCTAGGGGTCCCGACATTCAAATCCGAAAAACGTAAATCACCCTAAAAATAATACATATATATGTATATTTATTGATTTTTATATATATACTTATATATATTTAAAAAAATATAAAAATTACAAACGTAAATGAAACAAAGATTCGATAATACCAGACTAAGGAAACCGACTCTATTAGTGAGTAATTCACAAATTGTATAACAGTTTTGACTTTTTTGGCTTTGAAATTGTATAATTTCCTTTACAAGTTCTTACTGTTTTAAAAACTTTATTATCATAAATATAATAAATCATATCTATTTGTTTTTAGTGTTATTATTTATTTCTAAATTCAAGAGAATTTCAAACTTAAATACCATTAATTATGAGACAACCAGCGTCATTAGTATAATGGACACAGCTCATTGTTTAATATAATAAAGTTTAAAAAAAGTGATATATCTATAACTAATTATAATCCTTCAAATGCATCTACGACTAATAGTACTTTTTATAATATTACTATCTGCATATGATCAGGAGATATGTGCCGGAATGTAATTACATGTTATGGTTTATAATTTGTAGTTCAAAATTTAAGTATGATGCAATAAGATATCGAAATCTATTAAATTCATTGTGTGTGTCATCATTGCCAAAGGTCGCAAAGTGCAAAGGCTGAAGATCTTACATTCAACTGTGTAAACACATCCCCTCTCTGCATAATACTTTTGCCTTTAGCCTTCTTATATAAAAAAATACATAAAACCTTTAAGATTCCAAAGTGACACAATATTCGAAAAAACAAGAATGGCTTTGGTTAAGGGTTGAATGATCTCATTGTCTAAGCATTTACCATAATAGATGATATATTTGAAGATGGCCACTTGAGCCTACATAAAACACGGCCTATAACAAAAAAAAACGACTCATGGTTATTCCTCTATATTGAACCAGGGTGGAACAAGGTGGGGCGAGCTTATTGCCCCCTTCTCTGCTTGCGAACAGCCTTGCACACGGAAGAGCACTCGCCCTATCCATTCCATTCCCGGAGGAACAAGAAGACATCACTATAAATACAAGGATTCCTCATCCCAAGAGCATCATTCAACTTGTTGAAGTCTATAGCTCAAATTCCCCCATAAGCAAAGTAGTCGATATGAAGTGCATTGTAAGTCCTTTCTTAAAGTGATACAAGGCCTTTTGTTTATAACAAGAAAGGAGTTGTCTCGGGAGTAAGAGGAATAATAAAATAAAATGTTAACCACAAATAATTATCCAGTGATGTATGAGAGACATGACATCACTGGATAGTTGATTCATCTCTTTTTATTGTTCCCGAGAGTGACTTTGTTATACTTAAAAAGGCAATGTTTCCGAAGAATGTATTCATAATTATTAATCACTTTATTCTTTACAGGCTCTTGCCATTGTTCTTTTTGCCTCCATGGCTCTTGCTGAGCCTAGCTACGGCCATCCTGGATATGGATACGGTCATGGTTACGGATACGGGCATCACTACGGCAAGCGATCTGCTGAGGCCGAGCCTTCTTACGGATACGCTCCCGTCGCCTACCACGGATACGGATATGGACACCACTACGGCAAGCGATCTGCTGAGGCCGAGCCTTCTTACGGATATGCTCCCGTTGCTACCACGGATATGGATACGGACACCACTACGGCAAGCGATCTGCTGAGGCCGAGCCTTCTTACGGATACGCTCCCGTCGCTTACCATGGATACGGATATGGTGGATACGGACACCACTACGGCAAGCGATCTGCTGAGGCCGAGCCTTCATACGGATACGCTCCCGTTGCCTACCACGGATATGGTGGATACGGACACCACTACGGCAAGCGATCTGCTGAGCCTTCTTACGGATATGCCCCTTACGCCCACGCTCATAGCTATGTCCATGTCCACCACCACGGCAAGCGATCTGCTGAGGCTGAGCCTTCCTACGGATACGCTCACGCTAGCTACGGATACGCTCCCGTGCCTACGGATACTACCACTAAAAACTCCGACCCTATCCACCCTCTTTCCACCCACCAAAGATCTGTGATGATAAAAAACAAGAAGTTCATATCGAATTTGAGAGTTTAGATTTACAACAAATCGTGTTGAATGATCCGTACCTTAACTATATTGGTCATTCTTAATATACATAAAAATATTTCTTTGATTCTCAAGACGCAATTCCATTTTATAATGTGTTTTCATGTGATGTCCATCAATAAGCAATAAACTCCTGTTCTTCCTGCGAACAAAACCCTTAATTCACAGAGTTTAACTGTTTTTTAAATGTATCTTTAAATTATGGAAGAAATTTAAACGCTAAAAATTGGAAACTTGGAAAAATAGCTCCTTATATGTATATTTGTCTCCATAATTATAGGGTATAGTTTTTTTCTCTTCAAAGTATATTTGCTTTTGGCAACATCTTAGGGCCACGGAAACTATATCCTAGAATCAGTCATCCCTATGCCGCATTGGCTAGGCTTACAGCAATACATTCAAATACAATCTCAATAAATTTCAAAAGGATCACAAATATTAAAAAAACATACATCGCAAACATTTTAAAACATTAAATTATCTCTAAAAATATATGAAGCTCAAAGAGATAAAATAGTTTCGAGGTGTTTTCTTCACTGTTCAAACTCGACGATATCTTCGAAGCGACGAGTGTTTATCAAAACTTGGATGATTTGGAGACTTTCGTTCTTCCTCTAACGTACACATTCGTGAATTCCGTATAAGTTCTTTCGAGTAAGGGCATAATATAATTTTATAAACTGGATGGGAGACTCCTGTTTCTATCCACAGAGTCAGTACACATCATCTTCAGTGAAATACATTTCTTGAGGTTATTCTGTCTTAAATCTTGACAAAATTGGGACTCTCGTTGGCTGGTATATTATTAATTTTGACCCTATAATTGATGAAATAAAGGGATCACATTAGCTTTAAAGGAACACGTTGGCTCGTATTAGCGTGCTCAACTCTCAATGTTGAAGACACGGGTTCAACTACCCAGAAGGGAATGTCAAAAATGATCTGCCTCATTAAAATGATTCTAGGATCAATGGAATAACATTTAATTTCCTTCCAAGCCACAGTCCATGAGTCAACAGAAATGGGGGGGGGGGGTACTTCAGGTCCAGGGAAACATATCTGGCTACTGCCGATAGGAGTACCGGCCTAATATCCGAGGTTTGCAAAGGGTCTCCAGAAGTAATTCGCTTCGCAATTAGAGCTTTAGAGTTCAAGATTGCGAAGTTTATCGCCTTTTCTCGATTTTTGACGAGTTCAAATAAGATAACAGCTTTCCCGAATTTGGCAGAGCTCTCTTTTTCAAGCTTTTTTATGTTTAGAGTTACAAACTCGGTGATAATTTGTATTGATTGACATTTTACAAAGGCATGGTATTGAAAAAATTGCCAAATCTCTGCAGGGTTGCAAAAATTTAAAACAGTCGCCCGCTATCTTATGTTCCAATATTATGCATAACCACTCGGATACTGCAATTTTATCGAACCATTATGAGCACACAACATTGATCAAATAGTACTATGACTCTAGAGGGACTTGATAACTGAATTTATTTCTACAACTGTATAAATTATTCCGTAAGTATTATTTATGTATTTATTCAATAGTAGGACGTAACAAGACTAATTTATATAATTTTAGAACTATATATAATAAATAAAACAAAAAATCAGTATCTAAATTTACTTTAGACTTGTCATTACTAAGAATGATTAAGAAAGAATTGTAAAATGTTCCAAGGTTAATTCTGAGCATATGGTCTCAATTATAATTCACCAAAACTATTATAAATTCAAAGTTTTATTTTTCATTATTTCCATTGAGAGACTTTAATGCAATCAAATCATATAGGTAAATATAACACATAATTTTAATTTTATTTTATGTTCGATGAACTATTTATCAGGCTATGATGCGTATTAATATCACCAGCGGTGTAATTGTATTCAACAAACAAACAAAAAACAGAAGATATCAAATAACTACGATATGTTACATTAAAATATTCAATAGTGAAATAAACAAACACATATAATGATTGATTGAGGTTATGGTTAAGAATTGGTATTGTTTGCCTAATTTTGAAATTAAAATTAAATGTATTCGTAAAATATCAACTTTACAAATGATAGCTTTCATATAAAAATGTATATTTACTAAAAATATTTCAACTCATTAACAGGAATCTAAAAAATATGGTTGCATATAAGAGTAAAAAAGTGGTAAGCCTGACCAAAACTTAAGAACGATTTTTAGCCTCGCCAACGTTTCAATCATTAGTGAATAAAACGTGATAGTTAAGCCAAATAAAAATTTACATTATTTTTGGTATAAATATATCAAATAGTGGTGTCCAATCCTACGTTTTTGATATCTATACAAGCAAGGAGATTACCAATGCGATCAATGAGAAAATATTCATGGAACCACAGCAATAGAAGTTTTATATGATTGAATGAGTACAGTTTAAAATGTTAATATACCTTTTTATTATATTTCTAAGCGTCTACGACTTCAAGGCTATGATATATGTTAATGAGTATAGCTAGACAGAAGTCATATCTATGACAAGGCCACCCAGAGAGAGAGAGTAATATTTATCATAGATCTATATATAAAACACTTTATCCCCAATTCTAAATTTATATATAAATTTGTTCATATATATATATATATATATAAACTGTATGATCTATTAAACAATAAACTTTTAAATTTTTCAAAATAAAAAGAAGTAATAAAAATAAGCATTCATTTAGTATTAGTAAGAAAGCGTAACAAGGAATTGTGATTAATATTACTCACTAGTGGAGATTGTGAACCCAAATATACAATAATTGTGATATTTAGATATAACCCAAGGGTCCCAAAAGGCTTGGTTTCAAACTTTTATGTCTTACTTGAAATTAACGAAACATTAAGGTTCATCGGTGATGTGTTGGACTCCTAAATGTACTATAATTGTGGCTATATTCTCCCAATGAGAATGTGTAGTCTGTTGTGCACATTTGCTATCCTATTCCATAACTATATAATTGACTTTGATAAACTGGTTGTATAAAGAACATATATGACCTTTGTTTATGTACTCTTTATAATTTTGATCACTACATTGTGAATTATTAATTATTACAAAAAAAGTACTGATTCTAACGTGCTAAAAGTATTCAGTTTTTAAAAATATAGTGGTTGTAATTGCATTTTCTTTACAAATTACGTACATGGGTGAATGGTAATTGATTACTAAAAGGAAATTCTACAAATAATAGATACAGTAGTCATGGATTGAATTAAAAAACAATCATTCACATTCCAATATATATTAAACAAACTCATGATACAGTTATTACGTATCAAATATTCTTTATTTACATTAGCGACTAAAGATTTTATTAAGGATCAAATTGTAAATTCCTATTCATTCAGTCATATCATATATAATATATATATACATATGTGGAAATGAAATTGCTTATTTGACAATCAATCACGAAACCTTTTTGTTTTATATTTTATATCTCTAGGATCAGTCATCAAAATAGGTTTCTCTTAAAACTTTACCCAGAATAAGAGCAAGAAATGATCGTTCCAGAGTCCAATCAGTTTCAAGAGTAGAATGAGAATATTGGCAGTAGCCTCATTCTACTCTTGAATTGTGCGATGTACGATAGGATAGCCGTAAGACATAAGTTTTCTCCGAAGCAGTATGTGGGATGCTTCCAATGTTTTTTTTACTCCGGAAAGATCATTTGTTGCTCTTATTCTGGGTAAAGTTTTAAGAGAAACCTATTTTGATGACTGATCCTAGAGATATAAAATATAAAAACAAAAAGGTTTCGTGATTGAGGAAGGGCTGCCCACATTACGAATAAAATTAGAAATGCAATAATATTGTTATTCAAATATAAATCCTATTTCTGCTCAAAATAGTGGCAAAATCATAAAAATAATGCAATTCATGGCAAATTCAACTTAAGTGCCATCTTCTTACATTAAAATATATCCCCTTTGATTTATACAAATAACATAAAATTTGCTATTAAATCCAAACAGCTCTTAATTTATGATACGAAATTTGTTTGTTATGGGTTTTTGTCAGCTTATGTTATGACTCATCAGTCTTTCGTCCAGACTCTCCTACTCTAAGGCACTGATATATATATATATATATATATATATATATATATATATATATATATATATATATATATATATATATATATATATAGACAATAAGCCAGGAAGACAAAATCTGGTTGAAGAGAATCAAACTCTTTAGCTAAAAGAATGATAACCGATATCCAAGGATCTTTCTCAACTTCTTCAGCTATAGCAACTATCTAGAAATATTCTATTCAAGTTCCATCTGCAACAACCCAACCACTTGAACAACCAACTTTGCCAACACCGACCGCACTAGCTCGACGTTTGACGAAAAGTCTAGGGAGAAAAGCTTGGAAAGCAAATAACAATGCTAATTCCCGAGCAACTGCATCCCTAAAGGAAGCCTAAGCCCAAAGAAGGGAGGTAAAATTAGGATTAGTAGCTATCCGACCAACTGCATCCCAAGGGGAAACTAATGCCCAAAGGGTATAGGCAAAATTAAGAATGGCAGCTCTCCGAGCAATTGCATCCCTAGATGATGCCCAAATCCAAAGAGAGGAGACAAAATTGAGAATGACAGCTATCCGCATCGCGAAAAAAACCCAGATCCAAAGGGAGAATTCCAAATCAAGAATGGCAGCTACACGAGCAGCTGCATCGCGAGAGGAGATTAGAGTACGAAAAGAAAGTGACAAAGCCGAAAAACTGTTACAACAAAAACCTTATAGCAGAATAACATTTACTCTGCTTTAAATTACAACCAAGAGATTGAGTATGCCAAAGATCCCAGGCAGATATTGACGAGGGGAATGTTATTTTTGGAAAACTGGATAACATCCGCTCGGACATATATAAAAGTATATGTATATAGAATATACTTAAAAGTTTAAGCTTCGGGTACCTCAAGTAAATAAAATGTTTACAATAAAATTAACTATTTACTCCAAATGTAATATTTTAATTTTTTTTTTTGGGGGGGGGGAGGGTAATTAATATTTTTTTTTTTTGATAGTCGGGCTGCCCCTAAGATTTTATCTTAGTACATAGAGATCACTTTGTGAAAGTTTGAACGAAATCGTATAAGGGTAAGTGTCTCCTCATCGGACCCAAAAGTAAACTTATGTTGTAATTTTTTGCCATTCGACCGCTTCTCATGTCCTCAATATAGATACTATAAATTGATCGAGATATTAAAGTTTAGAAATAGTATTTTTGGGAGGATTTTTCATATGGAAAATATGGATAAGTCTATACATTACAATATATAAGCATCAGGATGTTTAATGTATTAGCTACCATTATAAGTTCAAAACGGTCGCTAAATGACTTTTTTGTATAAATTACATATTAAAACATACCTTCATCTTATAAAATTCCTTGTTCCCAACTACTACATCCTATATTTATTTTGAGGAAGTATGAGAAGTATGTAAAAGACTGAAAGTTTTTGGATTTTACAAAATAAACTTCCAAAATATAAGAAGGATAATGAGAGTCACAATAGAAAATGTATGATTACCTAAATATGATTTCAATATACGACAATAAATCAAAAAATCAAAATTATTAAATTAATTTATTTCTGTTATTTTTCGGTTATTTTTTGCCCATTTTGTGTATAACACTACCACAGCTATAAAAGTCACTTTTCATTGGGTACCCTTGACCGTTAGGATTAGTATTTGCTTTGTATTTTATTTATCTTATGTACAAATTATGTATAACCAACGAATGAAAGAGACTCCACAGACAATATACATACATACACACACATATAAATTGACGCTCCCTGCGCTCGTACCATGCGTAAAATATGTATACAATACATAGTTCCGTATGTACTCAAGGCACCTCGAAGGTGTGCGTGGCCATACATCCCCTACATTAGAAACAAAGAGAAAGTTCACTTGGATAAGCTGTGTATATAAGCCATAGCATTCAAGTTAGACAGTATCATTCGCAATTTTGCAGTCTCTAGCTCAATTACAAAGCAAAGTAGTCAACATGAAGTGCATTGTAAGGAAGTTCAATGGCATTCAATAAAATAAAATGTACTAACTGTTTTTTGTTTTTTAGGCTCTCGCCCTTGCTCTTTTCGCCGCTGTCTCCGTTGCGGAGCCTAGCTACGGCTATCCTGGATACGGACATGGTTACGGATACGGACACCACTACGGCAAGCGATCTGCTGAGGCCGAGCCTTCTTACGGATACGCTCCCGTAGCCTACCACGGATATGGTGGATACGGACACCACTACGGCAAGCGATCTGCTGAGGCCGAGCCTTCTTACGGATACGCTCCTGTTGCCTACCACGGCTACGGATACGGACACCACTACGGCAAGCGATCTGCCGAAGCCGAGCCTTCTTACGGATACGCTCCCGTCGCCTACCATGGATACGGATATGGTGGATACGGACACCACTACGGCAAGCGATCTGCTGAGGCCGAGCCTTCATACGGATACGCTCCCGTTGCCTACCACGGATATGGTGGATACGGACACCACTACGGCAAGCGATCTGCTGAGGCCGAGCCTTCCTACGGATACGCTCACGCTGGCTACGGATACGCTCCCCGTGCCTACGGATACTACCACTAAACATCATTCTGCCCTCTATTGGTCGTTCTGTTATCCTTATGGAAAATAGTAATGGCTATTCTATATTTGAGAGTTGAGACCATGTATGATCAAATTCTTTTCAGAAAAAACCTGCTTCTAGATTTAACAATGAATAAAAATCTTGTGTCTTACATTGAACAACAACATAGATGTTTACTTTTTATTTTGTTTGGATATGAGAGTAAAATACTTTCCTAAGAATTTTATTTACTTTCAATACGACTGAATATTTGCTAAAATAAATCAGGCTCAGTAGTTGTTTTACTCAAGAAAACTCTGTCAGGGTTTCAATTCTAACAAAAAGTGGCATTTAACTTACTAAAAATATTAAAAGCCCCACATATATTTTTATTGTTTACACTGATAGGTTTAGAAACATTTTTATAGTAAAGGATTTTTTTTTAATTACTGATTTATTTTTAGAATTTGGAATATTCCCGCAGTTTAAGAAGTTTATATGTGATATCATTTTAAAACTCGAAGTCATAATTGAATGACCAACCAAATATATTTGTGTTAAAGAGCCTTCATAGATAAAATTGCATAAAATAAATCACAGTAAGGTATGGTACCTATATTAAGTCTTTTTGTCTAGGGAATAATGTGTTTTCACTCTTAGCATATTGTCGATTTCCTTAATTTCATCATTACTTCCTTTAAAAGTATTTTTATTCCATGTTTGTTCAATTAAATAAAAAAAGGTTCCATGGTCTTCTTTTAGGCATGGGCTGGAGACTTAATCCGTTATGTGCCATCACAAGCAACGCAATACTTAAATGATTGGAAGAGGATTGCCTGAAGAAGTCATCTTTTTTTACAGAATAAATTGATTTTTGCATTTTTATGTGGTTAGTCGAAAACATATTTTATATATTTATGTTATCTGTTGTTTTACTTTATTTTACTCTGTTTTTAGATAACAAAAGAAACTAAAGGCATATATACACTCAGAGAGTGCAAACCTCCGCCGTCACGGGGTCCTTATGAGCCTTCCGAGGCGGATTTTTCACGACTGGGGCGGCGTAGAGGGACGAGGGAGGGTTCCCCTCAACGGAAATTCCGAGAGGAAGACGCTCCCGGCACTTGATTTCATAGCACAGCGACATCTGTTGGCAGAGTGGGCTAACTTGAAATATTTAGTAGTATTTAGCTCATTTTGCATCTTAATTCTGCACTCAGAGATGCCAAAATTTAATCGCTTGTTTCTTTTGGCATTTCCAACAACTCCACAAAGTTTCATCCGAAACGGTTCCGTACTTTTTGAGTTATCCTGCTGACAAACACACCAACAAACTAAAAAAAACCAAAAAACCAACGCCAGTGAAAACAATATCTCCTTCGGCGGAGGTAATGAGGATGATAATCATCAAATTTATATTTCAAAAGTGACCTAAGTACAAAATGTCTATTTATTGGTTCTTTAAAAAACGCCTTTTTCTTAAAATTCTCTTGACAGACTTTAAAATTGAATCGTACGATATTTCCAGCCCTTTTTCCAACCATCTGATGCTGTGTTCGGAATCTTATTTTGCAGGTCCTCATAACAAGCCGTGGCTCCAATGATTATTGCTCTTAGGTCTTCGACGTTGATGAATGAGTAGGAGTTATTATGTTTTAAAAAACCAAAGACACTGCTTTATTTTCAATCTAATGTAGAGGTGGGTTCATTTTGACCCGTAGGACGAACAGTGTTACCAAAATCCTAATATCACACAAGGATTAAGGATGACTAAAGATGGGTAAATTTGGCTCATAAACTTGAGGAACCGAAATACAGTCGTGAGTCAAAATGGCAAAGTATTAGAGGTCGCCCACTTCGTATTTTTATGTTAATCGTGCCCCATTTCTTTCTACCAATCATGTTCGAGTAAAAAGTCTTAGAAAGACATCATTAAGAATGATTAAGGACGGGTAAACAAGCTATTAACCTTGAATATTCAAAATAACGTCGTGCGTGCTATGGCAAAGTATTAGAAGTTGCCAAACTTCACCTTTTTTTAATGATCGTCCTCGTTTTCTTTCAACCCATCATGTTTGAGAGGGAAACATAGGGTAAGATATCCTTAACGATACCTAAAGGCATAAGAATAAGAGCGAACGCGTTGTGAACATCTTATTTTATTATTATATATATCCAATATAAGGGTAGATAATTAGATTCTTATACCATAGAAGGGCGTATTTGAATTCAAATTACTTTGGGACAATAATAAATATATACGAACAAATGTTGTTATGAGTTCATAAACCACACTTAATTTTTTTGTAATTCCAAATCCATTGATGAAAAAAAAATTTAGGGATACGTGTATTGATTTTAACATAAAGACATATATTTTAATCCAAATGGATGTAATTCCAACATCCATATAAGAACCAAAAAAAATACAGTCAATCTTTTCTTAAAAATGATTTTAGCTTTCAAGTAAAGAGTATTTACGTAAAAATGAAAAAAATAGCAATGAAGACGCAATGACGACTTTTTAATAAACTACTTTTCATAAGAAAATAACATATGCAATCAATGATATGACTGAAAAATAACTTCTTTTTACCATGTTTGAATATCCAGCCTTTAGTAATAGAAAAGGAATAAATTACAATAAAGACCCAATGATGTGTTTATAAGGAACTGATTTTAATAGGAAAAATCACATGCAATGACATAACTAAAATTGTTCGTATGATTTTTTCTATTCCAAAAACTATTTTCAAGTTGGAAAATCCCGGGCAGCGCTAGGTATATATATATATATATATATATATATATATATATATATATATATATATATATATATGATATATATATTTGTACTTCAGTTTAAATTTCTTTTAAATCATAATGCTTATGGTTTTTATGTCACATCACACTTTTGTTCATTTAAGTTTAGTATATGTTTTTATGATATACGTTTAATTAAGTTACATGTATTTTTATTACTGAGTTATTCACTATTTATTTTTTTCCTAATACTTATGGTTTTATCACATATCTGTCACATGACACTTTTTGATAGAAGTTTTTCTAAATATATAGATACAACAAGAAACAAAAAGAATATGAGTTGAATATTGTGTAAGCTTTAAATGTAAATAAACTTTCTAGTTAAAAAATATGTTTTATACAATTCTAACAGGATTTGATCTCCATTCTATTTATTTCAGTTGTTAATGACACAAATTCAAGGAATTTATTTCGTATGTTTTATTTCTATGCTTTATAGCTTTCTTATCAAAAAATCTGCTAACATAAAAGACTGGTATCTCATAGCGTAAAAATATGTGATATATGTTATTCTTACTAAAATATTCTGGTTTTTTTTATGGAATGGCAATCCATTAGAGAGTTCATTTTATTTTACTACCAATCTTGTTTAAATTACTATTTGTTGCATGAAGTAACAAGAATTTAATGCTTGTAAGCGTATATATTTATACATTAAAGGTGAAATTTTATAGTTTTTTAAAGGTTTTTTGGAAAATGTACCTAACATAAAAAACATCAAATACAGTTTATAAAATTAATTAATTTTGAGAGACCAAAAGTTTTTTCATAACATGTTAAAGTCAAAGACATTTAAAAAAATAGCTGGTATTAACGACACATATACTTACAATTGTCAAGAAAGTTCTGATTTATAAATCAAAAATCTTTATGGTTCTTCATTAAAGTTTTGTATATGTTTGTATAATATACATTTCATTAAATGATTTGTGTTTTTATTATTGAATTATTCAGTGATAAAATAATGTTATTAACAAACTTCATTTATTGCTTCCATTTATCTTTTGAAGGTAAGTGAAAAAAATCGTATCTTATGTTCTCAATATCAATACTATTTTAAATAAATTGGGTATCTCACATACTCTAAATTAGTTTTTATATTGTTATATAAACAAAAATACGTGAAAAATTAAAATTTATAATGCTTCCTTAAAAAAATAACCCAAAAACGAGTATACCAAAACTTGAATTGCTCACGTACTTTTTGTTTGTATATAAATACCTACACATTTTGCACCCAACTATTTTAAAAAAACTTTGTGTTAAACACATGAGAGGCGACTGAATGGTAAAAAAAATAACACATAAGCTTAATACATAACTTTTCGATCCGTTGAGGAGACACTTTACGTTCTGTGATTCAGTTCAAACTTTTACAAGATGATTTTTATGCAATAAGGTAAAAGCCTAGGGGTCCTGACATTCAAATCCGAAAACGTGAAATAAGAATCACCCTAATAATAATACATATATAGGTATATTTATTGATCTTTATATATATACTTATATATATTCAAAAAAATATTTAAAAAATACAAACGTAAATGAAACAAAGATTCGTTAATACCAGACTATGGACAGACAGTTTTGACTTTTTTAGCTTTAATATTGTAAAGTTTCCTTTACAAGTTCGGACTGTTTTAAAAACTTTATTATCATAAATATAATAAATCTTATTTATTTGTTTTTAGTGTTATTATTTATTTTCTAAATTCAAGAGAATTTCCAACTTAAATACTATTAATTATGAGACAACCAGCGTCATTAGTATAATGGACACAGCTCATTGTTTAATATAAAAAAGTAAAAAAAGTGATATATCTATAACTAATTATAATCCATTCAAATGCATCTATGACTAATAGTACTTTCTATAATATTACTATCCGTATATGATGAGGAGATATATGCCGGGAATGTAATTACATGTTATGGTTTAAAATTTGTAGTTCAAAATTTAAGTATGATGCAATAAGATATCGAAATCTATTAAATTCATTGTGTGTGTCATCATTGCCAAAGGTCGCAAAGTGCAAAAGCTGAAGATCTTACATTCAACTGTGTAACCACATCCCCTCTCTGCATAATACTTTTGCTTTAGCCTTCTTATATAAAAAAAAAAAATACATATAACCTTTAAGATTCCAAAGTGACACAATATTCGAAAAAACAAGAATGGCTTTGGTTAAGGGTTGAATGATCTCATTGTCTAAGCATTTACCATAATAGATGATATATTTGAAGATGGCCACTTGAGCCTACATAAAACACGGCCTATAACAAAAAAAAACGACTCATGGTTATTCCTCTATATTGAACCAGGGGTGGAACAAGGTGGGGCGAGCTTATTGCCCCCTTCTCTGCTTGCGAACAGCCTTGCACACGGAAGAGCACTCGCCCTATCCATTCCATTCCCGGAGGAACAAGAAGACACCACTATAAATACAAGGATTCCTCATCCCAAGAGCATCATTCAACTTGTTGAAGTCTATAGCTCAAATTCCCCCAAAAGCAAAGTAGTCGATATGAAGTGCATTGTAAGTCCTTTCTTAAAGTGATACAAGGCCTTTTGTTTATAACAAGAAAGGAGTTGTCTCGGGAGTAAGAGGAATAATAAAATAAAATGTTAACCACAAATAATTATCCAGTGATGTATGAGAGACATGACATCACTGGATAGTTGATTCATCTCTTTTTATTGTTCCCGAGAGTGACTTTGTTATACTTAAAAAGGCAATGTTTCCGAAGAATGTATTCATAATTATTAATCACTTTATTCTTTACAGGCTCTTGCCATTGTTCTTTTTGCCTCCATGGCTCTTGCTGAGCCTAGCTACGGCCATCCTGGATATGGATACGGTCATGGTTACGGATACGGGCATCACTACGGCAAGCGATCTGCTGAGGCCGAGCCTTCTTACGGATACGCTCCCGTCGTCTACCACGGATACGGATATGGACACCACTACGGCAAGCGATCTGCTGAGGCCGAGCCTTCTTACGGGTATGCTCCCGTTGCCTACCACGGATATGGATACGGACACCACTACGGCAAGCGATCTGCTGAGGCCGAGCCTTCTTACGGATATGCCCCCTATGCCCACGCTCATAGCTATGTCCACGTCCATCACCACGGCAAACGATCTGCTGAGGCTGAGCCTCCTACGGATATGCTCCCGTCGCCTACCACGGCTACGGATACGGACACCACTACGGCAAGCGATCTGCTGAGCCTTCTTACGGATATGCCCTTACGCCCACGCTCATAGCTATGTCCATGTCCACCACCACGGCAAGCGATCTGCTGAGGCTGAGCCTTCCTACGGATACGCTCACGCTAGCTACGGATACGCTCCCCGTGCCTACGGATACTACCACTAAAACCTCCGACCCTATTCACCCTCTTTCCACCTACCAAAGATCTGTGATGATAAAAAGAAGAAGTTCATATCGAATTTGAGAGTTTAGATTTACAACAAATCGTGTTGAATGATCCGTACCTTAACTATATTGGTCATTCTTAATATACATAAAAATATTTCTTTGATTCTCAAGACGCAATTCCATTTTATAATGTGTTTACATGTGATGTCCATCAATAAGCAATAAACTCCTGTTCTTCTGCGAACAAAACCCTTAATTCACAGAGTTTAACTGTTTTTTAAATGTAACTTTAAACTAGAGGCATATATACACTCAGAGAGTGCAAACCTCCGCCGATCCCCACCTAATGAATCACTTAACAGAATTACAATCCAATCATATATGTCTACATAAGTAGGTGTGTTTGGTGAATAATGAGTGAGGAGAGAGCCATCCTAAAAATATCCATTGACGTCATACTATTTATTAGTCAATTCAGAAATACGTCACTGGATGTTTAAACTTCTTTCTTTTCTCCATCATGCTCTTAATATTAGCGTTATATTTTATTTAATATTATATTAAGAGGAAGACGGAAGAGAAAGAAGTTTAAACACCCAGTGACGTAGTCCTTAGCTGATAAATGAACAATATTACGTCAATGGATATTTTTAAGCGTTTGTTCTTTCCTACTCCCTGAATAAAGACCCCATTTCATTATTATTATTACCTCCGCCGAAGGAGGTATTGTTTTCACTGGCGTTTGTTGGTTTGTTTATTTGTTTGTTAGCAGGATAACTCAAAAAGTACTGAACGGATTCGAATGAAACTTTGTGGAGTTGTTGGAAATGCCAAAAGGAACAAGTGATTAAATTTTGGCATCTCTAAGTGCTTTTTTAACACACAACCAACAAACCAACCAACAAACCAACGCCAGTGAAAACAATACCTCCTTCGGCGGAGGTAATAATATTATAACTTAAATAAAAGCTGTTCCCTGCAAAAAGAATAATATTGGAGAGTTTTTAAAATCAAAAAAGCTTTTATTTCGTATCTGCCACAGGAATACAGTATAATAAACATAAATAAAAACACTTTTATGACAAATAAAAAACTCTTGTTTCAACAGTTGAGTAAAACAAAAATAAATGAGCATCTTTTATATTTTAAAAGTGACCTAAATAAAATGTCTATTTATTGGTTCTTTAAAAAACGTCTTTTTTCATAAATCTCTTGACTGACTTAAAAAATTGAATCGTACTGAAACTCAAGTCGAACTGTAAGTTTCTTTGATATAACGGAGCCGAAAAAACTGCTGGTCTTATACTTTCTATAAAACCTATAATGTGCTGAAAGTCTTTTCACAGACAGGAGCTTCCTGGCAAAATATGGCTCGGCCGTCACACGAATCTTAAGTAGTTTTTCATCAGGAGAGAAATGTCAAGTCGCTTTGAATTCCAGATTAGACTCTATGTTAAGCTCCTGTTGGGGCACCAACCGCTCTTTGGAATATTTACTTTAAGGCCCGAAAGCGTATAAAGTAGTGCGACTGTACAAGAAGCTAAGCGTGCCTCCTTCTTGCAAGATGACTGTAATATTCAATCTTCAGCAGCAAATTCTGAATTGAAACCCTGACAGAGTTTTCTTGAGTAAAACAACTACTGAGCCTGATTTATTTTAGCAAATATTCAGTCGTATTGAAAGTAAATAAATTCTTAGAAAGTATTAATACTCTCATATCCAAACAAAATAAAAAGTAAGCATCTATGTTGTTGTTCAATGTAAGACACAAAGATTTTTATTCATTGTTAAATCTAGAAGCAGGTTTTTTCTGAAAAGAATTTGATCATACATGGTCTCAACTCTCAAATATAGAATAGCCATTACTATTTTCCCATAAGGATAACAGAACGACCAATAGGGGATAGAATGATGTTTAGTGGTAGTATCCGTAGGCACGGGGAGCGTATCCGTAGCCAGCGTGAGCGTATCCGTAGGAAGGCTCGGCCTCAGCAGATCGCTTGCCGTAGTGGTGTCCGTATCCACCATATCCGTGGTAGGCAACGGGAGCGTATCCGTAGGAAGGCTCGGCCTCAGCAGATCGCTTGCCGTAGTGGTGTCCGTATAGTATCCGGTCAGCAGATCGCTTGCCGTAGTGGTGTCCGCCGGGTAGAGCGTATCCGTAAGAAGGCTCGGCTTCGGCAGATCGCTTGCCGTAGTGGTGTCCGTATCCGTAGCCGTGGTAGGCAACAGGAGCGTATCCGTAAGAAGGCTCGGCCTCAGCAGATCGCTTGCCGTAGTGGTGTCCGTATCCACCATATCCGTGGTAGGCTACGGGAGCGTATCCGTAAGAAGGCTCGGCCTCAGCAGATCGCTTGCCGTAGTGGTGTCCGTATCCGTAACCATGTCCGTATCCGTATCCAGGATAGCCGTAGCTAGGCTCCGCAACGGAGACAGCGGCGAAAAGAGCAAGGGCGAGAGCCTAAAAAACATAAAAAAACATTCAGTTAGTACATTTCATTTTATTGAATATTGTTGAACTTCCTTACAATGCACTTCATATTGACTACTTTGCTTTGTAATTGAGCTAGAGACTGCAAAATTGCGAATGATACTGTCTAACTTGGATCCTATGGCTTATATACACAGCTTATCCAAGTGAACTTTCTTTTTTGTCTCCTTAGACAGAGGGGGAATGGAACACACCTTTGGATGTGTATGGTAAACGGTCTTTGATAGATTCAACCTTGATTGTTCTTTATTTAACGCACGGGCCTCTACGGATATTCCGTATACCTCTGCTCATCGTTTTAAATGTAAGACTTGGAGCGCAATGAGGGACTTGAGTGTTATTTTGAGCACCTTTATTTTTATACAAAATCTGATGGTGATCCAATCAGTTCTTCCTCTGAGGGTACAAACAAAGCACAGTTGTTCCTGTAAGTAAATTATACTTTTAATAATGTTATTATTGACAAAACTATAAACTAAACATCTTCGAAACATTTGGTTCATTTGCTCAATATTTAAAAAGTACACTTTTTATTTTGATAAAACTTGCCATGAATAAGAAATTTTTAAGTATTGTTTCCTTTTATTACCCGATATTCTTAACGATTGCAGTTTTATACAGTCTGCTGAAAATTCAAAGGTTGGACTAGTTAGCTTATAGTATATATAGAATATAATATCTATTAAACTATGAGATCTATTTTACTTTAATATCTATTAGACTATAAGATCTATTAAACTGTAAGTAAATTTTTATAGTCTAAAATATGTTTAAAATGTTCATTTATGTTAAGATTGTGTTTTTTTATCTCCTACTTTCTAGTGTATTTTATATTTTTACGCTGTATGGATTTTAGCTAATAAATGAACATCTTAACCAAAAAAAAATTAATGCTATAATGCTTATTTATATCCTGTCGGATGCAATTCTATCGAACCAAATAGGCAAAAAAAAATATATATATATATATGTTTAATACCAAATTTTCAAATCCAATTAAGTGTTTTTATGATATTTATCATAGAATTGCTTTCTTATACAATTTTTTTTTGTGTAAGGAATAGAAGCAATCTTAAAGAAATATTTATATACGCATATTTTATTTTGTTATTTATTGTCCTTGAAGTAATTCATTGATAATGTACAACACATGTTTTTTAAAGTTGTTTATGGTCCTATTTATTTGATGAAGGTAACAATTACAAACAATTAAATGCTATAAAGCTACAAAATCTTATTTTCGTATTTTGTACCAAATATACCATATTGGACTGATTGTTGAAATAATCCGTCATCTTTTCCATTTGGATCATTTTAAACTGTTCAGCCTTTAAAGACATAATTTATTTATGATACACTTTAGACTTCTGCAATAAGGATAATTTCCAAATAATAATCATATAACTTTTCAAACTATTTTGAAGAGCTGAAAAAACTTCAAAGTCAAAAATTTATAAACAAGTCTGTCGATGTTGGTGATAAAGTAATACCAATTAAATGAAGAATTAATTAAAACAATAAGTTATCCAGAGTTTTATCATTCAAAATATTTTAATTCTTTAAATGTGTTTATCTTTTCTGAAATGATTGTAATATGAAATTGAATTAATATGTAGTTGGTTATTTTGAAACCATAAAATATTATATGGTTAACAAATGTTGATATTCTTAC
This sequence comes from Caligus rogercresseyi, assembly GCA_013387185.1. Classification (NCBI taxonomy): domain Eukaryota; kingdom Metazoa; phylum Arthropoda; class Copepoda; order Siphonostomatoida; family Caligidae; genus Caligus; species Caligus rogercresseyi. The sequence goes on along the minus strand of CP045900.1, from coordinate 2,378,343 downwards.
AGTTGCCTTGTGAATAAAAAATAAAAACATCATGCTATTCTTTAGTTATTTTCGAAAAGTATGTTATTCCTAAGGCTAGTTCCCTCAAGTTCACAAATGAACACCATTTAAAAAAAATATATATACCTAAATCCTTAACAGAGAATGAGAAGGAGTTGCTTGACTTTATTAAAGATATGTGATAAAGAACGAAATGGATGCTTACACTATAGGTAAAAGAGCTATTACCAATGCTATTCTCTCCTTTGTTCTTTGACCATCAGAAAGGATGAAATGCTTAACTATGAATTTATGAACACGTCATAACAATCATGAGTGAAATGAAGAGGTAGTACCATGTTCCAACTGTTTTTATTATTATTCGGGCTGCTTTTTCTTTCAACCAATCATATTAAAGAAATAATTCTTAGAAGGACATCCTTAAGGTTAACTAAAGACGGGTTCACGGGCTCTTAAATTTAAGGAAGTGAAATACAGTCGTGAGTCCAATATCAAAGTATTGGAGGTTGCGAACTTCATATTTTTATTAGTTGTGCTTCTTTTCTCTCAAAAAAAAAAAATCTAGTTCGAGAATGAAGTCTTAGAAGCACATCCTTAAGGCTGACTAAATACGGTTATACGGTTCCTCAACATTGAAGATACAAAATACAGTCGGGAATGTAATGAAGTATTAAAGGTTTCAGAATTCATATTTTTTATCAATCGAGCTCTTTTTATTTAATACCAATCGTGTTCGAGTACAAAGTATTAGGAGGACATCCCCTACGTGTTATGAGGATCAAATTTGATCCGTTTGGAGTTTTAAAAGCAGAAAAAACCCTATTCATATTATTTTTTCACCTTGCAATGGGGTGACTTTTCCTAAAGTGACCTCATTAATATAATGAATAAAAAAAACATTGATATGAAATTTCATAAAGGCTGTACAAAAAAAGTTACGCTGGTCGTCTTATGGTCAATTTTGACCCACCCCTAAAAAAGGAATAAATACGGTCATTCTTTACAGTGAAAAGGGGGAAACGCCGCTATTTATATTATGAGTGATGGGTAACAAGTTATTTTTTATAATAAAAAAATTTTCTGTTAAAAAACCAAAGACACTGCTTTATTTTCAATCTAATGTAGAGGTGGGTTCATTTTGACCCGTAGGACGAACAGTGTGATCAAATCCTAATATCAAACAAGGATTATGGATGATTAAAGATGGGTAAATTTGCTCATAAACTTGAGGAACCGAAATACAGTCATGAGTCAAAATGGCGAAGTATTAGAGGTCGCCCACTTCGTATTTTATGTTAATCGTGCCCCATTTCTTTCTACCAATCATGTCAGAGTAAAAAGTCTTAGAAAGACATCGTTAAGAATGATTAAGGACGGGTAAATAGTTATTAACCTTGAATATTCAAAATAACGTCGTGAGTGCTATGGCAAAGTATTAAAAGTTGCCGAACTTCACCTTTTTTAATGATCGTCCTCGTTTTCTTTCAACCCATAATTTTTGAGAGGGAAAGGTAGGGTAAGATATCCTTAACGATACCTAAAGGCATAAGAATAAGAGCTAACGCGTTGTGAACATCTTATTTTATTATTAATCGAATTCATAATCATGTTCGAAAAGGGAGTATTAGTGTATTATAACTACATGTCTTGTCAATTCCTCGCCTATGTACCAACATTTGAAACAGTTCCTTTTTCATGTATAAGCCTTACACTGATATAATCGTTTCTGACATTTTATGGGTCTATTTATTTGAGAAGAGTCTCACGATTGTCGGTTGAATAATACATAGTCATTGTGAGTTCATTAGAGCCCTCAGACTGAATGCATTTACGCATACATATGTACTTACATAAAGCGTATTCCCTACCTTTGTATGTGTGCGTGTGTTCCTACTCGTGAATTGCGAATTTATTTAATCATTTAAAGCGTTGGTTGAATGAGTCTTCGTTATGGCATGGTAACTAAATAGAGAGTGAGATAGAGTGATGCTGTTTTCATTTGCATGAAAGGTGTTTTTATAAGCAGACGGTAAGCATTGAAATAATGCATGTTAATTAGTGGATGCTATAAGAACTGCAGCTTAATATAATAAGCGTCAATTAGTTTTTATTTTTCGTATTGTTCACTTCCATTTAATATCATTTAGATTATGATGTTTTAATGTTGTGATGGTTTTGCCATAGAGGGTTAACTTTATACTGAAATGTATATTTATGATTTTATTATCACAATCCTTCTTGCTAATTTATTTATTATTGAATATATTATGTAAAATATGAACTTTGGGTAAGAAGCAAACTTGTTTCTTAGGAAATAAAATGGTCTCAAGAAACGGATTTGGGAGGGATATTGTTGACCATTTCCTTTCCCTAATACGTCACTTTTGTAGGGGTTTCTTACTTGACATCTATATAATGTACACCTAATACCAATGTGTGAAGTCTGCAAAAGACAAGGTCATTAAGATTTTTCGATTTAGGATCTTGTTTGTATTCTATGCATACATTTCCCCTTCCAATAACTATAAAAACACATAGAAATCGATGTTAGTTATTTTATGAGCTTATTTTATTCATTCATAGACTATCATCGAAGATAAATCATTTGAGTAGATAACTTTTGCTATATTTCCTTTAACATATAGTTTTTTTGGCTAATTAGTCATTGTTGTTTCTTCATAAATATACATTTGATTACAACGTTTTACCTCAAATTTATATTACCAATGAACACTTCCAACCAATGAAGCCTTCAAATATGAGCATTCAAAATATTAATATAAAGCCTAATCAAATATTGTAGTCATCAGTCTCAAATCCCTTCACTTTTGTTCTTTAAATAACTTTAGAAATACGAAAGCCTTTGTTCTTTTCGGCAAAATATTTGTCATAACAGAATGAAATATATAATTTGTTAACAAGCATATCTTACAACAATCTTTGTTAATATTTTAACAGCCTTATTTTACAGTCAACGCATTATGGTATCCCAGGTTCACGCCTTTCATTACCTCCACCGAAGGAGGTATTGTTTTCACTGGCGTTGGTTTGTTGGTTGGTTGGTTTGTTTGTCAGCAGGATAACTCAAAAAGTGCAATACGGATTCGGATGAAACTTTGTGGAGTGGTTGGAAATGCCAAAAGAAACAGGTGATTAAATTTTGGCATCTCTGAGTGCTTCTTTGAGATGCAAAACGAGCTAAATACTAATAAATACTTCAAGTTAGCCAACTCCGCCAATTGATGTCGTTGTGCTGTGCTCTCAAAGAGGAGAGCACAGCACAGCAACATCTATTGGCAAATGACAAAAAGACCAAGTGATTCATTTGGTGGGGATCGGCGGAGGTTTGCACTCTCTGAGTCCTCTAGTTGCTTTTGTTTTCAAGATTGGGAATAAATAATATTGTCCATATTCCTTATCTTTATGTATTTCTTTTCCATGTATTTTTAATGACGCAATTATTTATTTATACTATGGATATAAATCCATCATTTTTTTATCCATGACAATTGTCTTTTTCCTTCAAACGCTCGGAATAGAAGAAAGTTTGAATTTCCAATCACGTCACATCATTTTTCTTACTAAAAGTCAAGACCAAACACCGGTGTATCTTACATTCAACCAGACACCTTTAGTATAAAATTACTTAAATATATAAAATAATTAATTGCAGCTTGAAAGAAAGTACTAAGTATTCCCATAATAGTACATCAGGAATGGTTTATGGTTTGTTATTAAAATACTTAATATTGTGATTAATAGCAGTCAACAATTATTTTTCTAGATATATACTGCCCTTATTAATAACTAAAAATGAAAACTCATTTTCAAAAATGCCTTCATTAGAAATGCTCTCTCAAACATCTTACTCAAATTCATTCCAATTATTCACATAGACTTACGATTTGTACCCTTATAAAGTAGAGTAATTAATTACTAACTGTTAAAAGACTAGCAATATGTACATGAAAGTTAGTCAATGTCGTAGTAGACTGGCTATCTCTGGATTTTGTATTTGCAAAGCTTTTCATTACCTCCGCCGAAGGAGGTATTATTTTCACTGGCGTTGGTTTGTTGGTTGGTTAGTTGGTTTGTTTGTCAGCAGGATAACTCAAAAAGTGCGGAACGGATTCGGATGAAACTTTGTGGAGTTGTTGGAAATATCAAAAGGAATAAGTGATTAAATTTTGGCATCTCTGAGTGCTTCTTTAAGATGCCAAATGAGCTAAATACTAATAAATATCTCAAGTTACCCTACTCTGCCAATAGATGTCGCTGTGCTGTGCTCTCAAAGAGGAGAGCACAGCACAGCAACATCTATTGGCAAATGACAAAAAGACCAAGTGATTCATTTGGTGAGGATCGGCGGAGGTTTGCACTCTCTGAGTCCTCTAGTTTATGTATTAGATTTATCCTTATCGTAAAACAATAATTATTTAATGTTGATCTTAGTAATATTCCAAAAGATATCTTTTAACATCAACGAAATAATATAATTAAATGTAGTCAATAACTAGGACTTGAATAAATACGATGACAAGGGATAGAGATGGTGCTTCTTAAAAGTTGATTGGCGGAAAAGAAGGGAGAGAGGATTTAAAAATAGAAGGCGGCATTATGCTACAAGTATAATACATTTCCAACTATTGAGGAGGTAACATCAATTCAGAGAGAAGAATTCCTCCTTTAAAAAAGACTTCTTCATGGGCCTAGATCCATACCATAATCCTTTTAATGGAATCTCTTATTTTACCTATTAATACCATTTAAATAAAGCAACTTCATCAGCTAGTGAAATCCAAAATGTTTGTTTTGTTTGTTCTTATCTGTCGATAAATGGTTCATTACTCTGACTAACAGATGTAGAAAAAGGAAGAAACATTATAAAAAACTGAGATCATTTTTGAACTTTTTGAAAACAACCTTTATTTCTATCCCTAACTATGACTTATATTTCCTTGTTTCAATTATTATTATTTTATCTCTCATACTGAGCAAACTACTTGATTATAAATCAATGACAAAACTCTTATCCTAGTTCATTGCAACCTTTGTTCTTCGTTGCTCTTATCATACATAGTACGAATAGTATCAGAGACCTTGGATATAATTCATATAATTACCCATGTGCAGAGTTAACTGCATTAATGGGTTTGGAGGTTGTTTACTTCAACTAGCAGGAGTGCTGATAATTAAGATTCCTTGAACAACAATTAAAGACATATTCATTCCTTGTAAATATTGTACACATAAATTTGTTCTGTGCTCATTTAGTAATTTTCGATAAACATCAGATAATGGAACAGTTTGAATAAAATAAGTATGATATATATATATAATATATATATATATATATATATATATATATATATATATATATATATATATATATATATATATATATATATATATATATATTCCTGTCTATTTGTTTGTTTGTATGTATGTTTGTTTATTGGTTTGCCCTCTATGCACAGCCACACTACTAGACCGATCTAAATGAAAATTGACTCGGATCTTTCTTAAGATCGAAGAAGTTTCCACCTGGGGTCCTTGGATACTATTCGTGTCTGATGACGCCAATGGAGGTCAAAAAGAAACCATAGTGCCTTATTCGGCCTTATATCGACTTTTTCATAAAATATACATTGTCAATCACTCCATATAATGCAGCCTCTATAACCTTAAAAACGACGTCACTGGTCATAGAATGTCAGAAATGATATACTTATATATTTTTGTTTGTCCTTTATGCAGGGTCATATTACTTGATGGATTGAATTGGAAATTGATATTGACTTTTTATGATCTAATAAGTGACCTCATAGGGTTTATGTACAACATGCTGATATCTGATGACGTCACCGGAGATCGAAAAAGAAATTAAGTGCATATTTAGCCATACAGAAGGCCTTCTATTTATCTTTTTCAAAAAATTGAAATAGTAGATAAGTCCTTTAAATAAGGCTAACATATGACCTACAACATGACATAAAAGGCCAGTCACTTATTCATTTGTTCAATTTCTATATCAATAACACTTCAATTAATCAATAAATTTGAAAATAGGCAAGATTCCTACTTTTGATCTCATGAGAATCTATTTGAGGGTCATTTAAACTCTGCTGAACTGCTTATGTTGTTGAGGGCCAAAATAGAGGCTACAGTACCTGTTAAACCCTGAAGGAGGTATCTTATCCACTTTCTTTATTTAATCAAAGCTGAAATACAACCTCAATGTGAAGCTAGACGTAAAAGATGGGCAGAGATGATATATTTATTTTTCTTTCTGCCTGTCCTCAACGTAATACCATATGACAAAACTGATATAATTGAAAATTGGCATGGATCTTGCTAAAGACCAAACAAGTTTTTTTTGTGGAGTCATCTGCATTTTGTTGACCTACTAACGTACCCAGAGTCAAACCATGATGTTTATTTAGAAATGAGTATTAGGTATTACCTCCTCGACAATCAGATCATCTTCCTATCATGACAGAAATAGCTGCTCCAAAGAATCCCAACAAGACGCATTGGAAATTAAATGTTAGTCTTCTAGAGGATGATAATACATGCCAAAGATAAAAAAAATATCGAAGGAATTCTGATTAGACTTGAAAAAAAAGAAATTAGAACATGTTCCCATGCATTAAATTAGTACTGGACTGCTACAAGAGAGAGTATGTACATCAAGTTAGGAGTAAGACTTAGCAGGGAGAGAAAAGAGAGAAAAAAAGAGTTAGCCCATATAATGTTAGCTGGTGGTCCTAACGAGGAAGTGGCAGAGGAAATGAAGAAAATTGATGAGTATTATACGAATGGTTATAAAATCTGAAGTGGCTTTTAAGATCTACCTAAAGAAAACGTTTTGATAGAGAGACTTAGGAAGCAGGAGGTGAACGGAATGGAAAAGAAAGAAGTGAAGTCAATAGTCGGGGGAGGAGGAACTCAAATACATGGCAGTAAAGCTAAAAATAAAGCAATAGTTGATTACTTCCAAAATATTCATAAATGTTGGGAATGTGTAAAGGAGAGCCCCGGGATCTATCAAAAGTGTGCATCCCAAGGACAAATACACGTCGGTAAGGACTTATACAAATACAGTCAAAAAAAGTTAGTAAAGGACACAGTTGACAAATTGGATTAGGAAATTTCGATTAAAGAAATAAAAGACTACATCATTAGTTACAAAAAGAAAAACTGTGCACCATGACTGGATGGCTTCCCAATGGAATTTTACAAAAAGTTTAGCGCTTTGTTGAGCCCGCTTCTGCAGGAGGTGTATAAAGAGGCTAATGCTCTTGGTTTTCTTTGTAGTCATATCACTAGGGGAAGATTGATTTTGATTCCGAAAAAGGCAAAGATCCGAGACAAATAGGAAATTTGCGTCCATTAACAATGCTTAACACTAGTTATAAAATTTTAGTGGCATATTAGCCTCGAGGATAAGGGATGTCCTTCCTTCTATTATACATTCATCGCAGAAGGGCTTTTTGAGAGGTAGGTGGATGGATGACGTCATTAGGGGCATAAAAACTATTTCTTCAGTAAAGCAAAATGTACAGGAAATCACAGCGGTGGCAATTGATTTTAAGAAAGCCTTTGATAGCGTGTCTCATACTTGGATACTAAAAAGCTTAGAGTTGCACGGACTAGGTGAAAAATTTAGATACATGATAGGGCTGTGTTTAAAAAATATCCATACAAGCTACAAGGAGGACAGTTATAAATTCGATATAAAAAGAGGTTGTAGGCAGGGTGACCCGATTTCCCCATACTTGTTTATTATGGCATTTGATTGGCTTCTAGTGGAACTCAATGTAACCCAAAGTATAAAAGGCGTGAAAATCGGTACGGAAGAAATTAAAGTTGAAGCCTTTGCTGACGACTTAACGATGTTGTTCTCGGGTAGTGAAAAAGACATTAAAGAATCTGCAGAAATTACCTTTGGCACATTAAGGAATTTTTCAAAACTGTCAGGTCTAGAGATTAATGTGGAGAAATCTAAATATATAGGATGCAGTGCTGGGGTATCGGAAAGTTATCGGTTTAGAAAAGGTCTCCGTGCTTAAGGTGTTGGGATCCTTCATTTCAATAGACGAAACAGACTGGACCGAGAACAAAAATGATCGAAGAAAAGTTAAGACGAGCAGCATCAATCTACTCGAGTGTTCTGAGCCCCAATCTTCCTGCGAGAGTCTATGTTTGGAACACTTTAATTTTGCCCAAGGCCACCCATCTGCTAAGATCTACAGCCTATAGTCAAGAACTGATATCGAGGGTCTTGGAATTAGAAACATTTTTCCTCTTTAAAGACAAACCAAGTCGAATTTTCACTAGGAGAAGAATTGTTCTTGCCAAAAAGTGGGGAGGCCTAGGAATGATATGCTTCAAGAACTATTGGAAATCCATACTTTTCGGCTGGTTCAGGCGAATTTTGGATATAAATACAGTGTGGGGCAAAATTATGATTGCGAAAATGAAGTTGTGTGGGGTCTCGCATGGGGATGTGGAAGGATGTGGACCGGGAAAAGTTTTAGATATTTCCGAAATAGTAGGTTATTTCTGGGAAATAAATAAAAAATTAACCTTGAGCTGTCGAAACAGGCCCTAGAAGAAATGGGTTGGCAAGAACCGGTTAGGGATAACCCTAGACTTTTATTTTAGCCAATACCTCGGTCAAAAAGAAAATAGCCTTCTTGGGCGAGATTTTTAACAAAAGCCAACTATTCAATGCCAGTGAAGTTTTGGAGAGAGAAGGGATTAGAAGGAACGTCAATTTTAAAAGACAACAGTGTGGCCCGAGGGACTCCTTTTTTAATTACATCAGTAGGGTACAAAATACAAGGCTTAGGAGCTTTTTAGTGAAGGAGGGGGACAAAAAACATTTTTTGAATCAAATGGAGGGTAAAAGTGAGAGATTAGGGTTAAGTTTTACAGCGAAAGAGATTATAAAAGCACTACAGAACGGCAGTTTTACTTTTTCTACTTATTGGACAAAATATAGGGTGGTGTCCAATACACTGAGCTTCGGAAGCATATATGGGAGAACGCAAGAGGAAAGGGTTTGTTATTTCTGTAAGACCGAGATTGAAACAGGAAGGCATTTTTTATTGGATTGTTTTACATTGAAAAAAGTATGGGATCTAGTCATTCAAAAAATTTATACAAGTTTTGGTCATATTTTAAGAATTGATAGCATTTGTTTTATATATAAAGGTCTTGATCAAACCAAAATAAATTTTATTGTCGCAAAAATTCAAAATCTTCTTTACAAACTTAGAAGCACTAAAACCCCCCTATCAAAAATGTTTTTAATTTTGTGAATAGATTATTTGATGAACTCTAGTTTTAGATGTTAAATGTCACAATTTATTTTCATGTATCTCAGATTTGGATGTAAAGTTAATATCATATTAGTTTAAAATAAATGTTGTACGGGTGTACAAAAATAAATAAATTGAAAATAGGCAAGATTCCTACTTCTGATCTCATGAGAATCTATTTGAGGGGCATTTAAACTCTGCTGAACTGCTTATGTTGTTGAGGGCCAAAATAGAGGCTACAGTACCTGTTAAACCCTGAAAGAGGTATCTTATCCACTTTCTTTAGTTAATCAAAGCTGAAATACAACCTCAAATGTGAAGTTAGACGTCAAAGATGGGCAGAGATGATATATTTATTTTTCTTTCTGTCTGTCCTCAACGTAATACCATATGACAAAACTGATATAATTGAAAATTGGCATGGATCTTGCTAAAGACCAAACAAGTTTTTTTTGTGGAGTCATCTGCATTTTGTTGACCTACTAACATACCCAGAGGTCAAAACCATGATGTTTATTTAGAAATGAGGGTGACGTAGAAAACTCCTATAAATAACTCAGTTACATCATGGATGTTTGATATCACTCCCAGCCTAAACATGTGCACACTAAAGGAAAAGAGATACGCAGGATATTCCATTTATTAAGAAGTTATTAAGTAATTTTGCCATAAAATTTAAACATATAAATTATTACTCATATATTAATAAGTGCATTAAGAACTATTTTTTCGAGTAATTTGTATAGAGATAACTTCATCTTATATAGAATTGAGTATATCAATTTTTTTTTTGTTACGATTATGCCCAAACAAAATCGGCTTGACTGAGTGAGGAAGGCCCTTCTTAGAAGAAGAACTAAGAGGATTAACGATCTCCACAGCCGTGCACAAAGGTACATTATTTGTTACCGGACGATTCCAAATCATCGTGGAAATATGCAAGGGACGTGGTGCGATTCTTCCCTTCATGTGGTGAGGAGGTTCTTGATAAACTTTAAAAAACTTTTATAAATTTTAAAAATATGTTAACGTTAGATGATGTTTCTTTTTCGTGCAAAGTGACTAGTTTTAGAGAATTAATTTTAAACTAAAATGTTTATTGATATATCTTATGTATGCAACTTCTGTAAATAAAGTCCAGAATAACTACAATTATTTGTGAATTGGTTCAACTCATGAATACATAGTCAATGTTGTATTTTGACGATAACACATTTTTATAGAAATTTATTATGATTGTTTGTTTGTTTGCGGGTAGGATCCAAGAGTACGAATTGAAGTCGAGTCTTGAGTCCAGGGCGGAATCGAATCCGATCTTAGCCCATTCCCTAGAACTTACAACCACTTTAAACTTGTTGTTTACCCATTCTACCTCGGGAAGCCAAACAGGTAACCAATGTTACAATTCCTAAGAGTGATGGTATCTGCTTTAATTCTGGAGGATGTTGGTTAAAGCATTTTGAGCGATCATTCTCTTAAGACAAAAAAATCACACTCAGCCAACATGTGATAGGACGTCTCATAACTCTGCTGGCAAAAACAACACTCTCGAGTGAGAAATTTGTTCGACAATGACTGATGATATCTAAAAAAGTTATGACCAGTTATTATCGGTATTTGAATACATAGAGATTCACGACTAAGATTAATCAATCGTCTCGATGCATTAGGGTCCGGCTTCGGAAGCCACAAATTACTTTGTCTACAGGAGCTATCCTGTGTCCATCGGGAGGCCCATTCTTTATAGAGACCCCTCCTTATCAGGTCTGACATAAAAGAATCTGGAATAGGAATGTCCTTTAATAGATTTGATCTTGATCCAGCTTTTGCAAGTCGGTCAGCTTTCTCATTTCCTGGCCAACCTACGTGGGCTTTAATCCAATGAAAGTTGACATGGTTTACACGTCCAAGTGCATTCAAAACATTGATGCAATTGTTCACTGTACGAGACTTTACAACAACCGAGCCCAAAGATACAAGACCTGCTTGGTTGTCGACATAAAAATCAACTTTTGGTTTGAGATATTCTTTTTTAATAATAGAGGCTGCCTTTAGGATAGCCCAAACTTCAGCTTGAAAGACAGTGGATTCGTCACTGAGTTCCCAACTGAGTTTATTATAAAAATAAAGGATTGTACAAATGATAGCCCCATCCGATTTTGTTAGCAATTTTGCTACCATCGGTGTAGCATTGAATACCATTACTGGCGTTCAATACTTCACCTACAGAGAAGCTATCATAATTAATGGAAAATGTTTTCTTCCAACTCATTTTTCGACTCGTAAAAAAGTCTCTGTTAATACAAGATGATATTCCTAACTTTTTATTTTCACGCCACTCTTCAAAAATATGACCAGTTTAGACCCAATGCTCTCCATCCATGTGGCGTGATGTTCAAATTAAAGGGTGCCTTTCTGCCCTCATTTTGATATATAAATCTAGAGGAGGCAAATCGAAGATTACCTCAAGTCCTTTCGTAGGTGTACTACGATAGATAAAGGTTGTTCTTATCATACCAAGCCGTTGGATACGTTCCAGTTTCTTCAGGTAATTTTGGGTTCGACGTGACCAGACAATCGATCCATAAGAGATCTTAGGACGAATTATGCTGGTATATACCCATCTCATTGCCCTTGGAGTCGGACCCCAGGTTTCCCCGACGGCGTTGTTGCAAGCCATCAGTAGTTTTTTTGATTGGTTGAGCTTGGATGTGATGTGGAGACCGAAGTTTAATCCCGAATCCAGAGTCACACCTAAGTATTTAACAGAATTAGATAAACATATGTTAATACCATTCATATTCAAGTTTCTTATTTTAGGGCCTTCTTCTTCCTGTGGAAGAGAATTCCACTGTTTTATGAGGAGCAAACTCAAGGCCACAGCCATTACCCCACTGAAGAGCCTTGTTAATGGCATCTTGAAGGATACAGACCATAGAACTCGGATCCGGACCTGAAATTAAATGTGCAGCATCTTCAGCAAAGCGAATGGCCTTCACTGGGCCCGAATCAAATAACCCCAAAAGCTTTCAAATACAAGATTCAGGCAATCGGACTGAGTACACCACCCTGAGGTGTCCCTTTGGTGAGAACTCGGTTCTTTCTAATGCCCTTGAGCTCGACTGTGATGGAGCGACTCTTAGTAGGATTCATACCACTTAATAATACTTTCTGAGACTTTCCTAGCACTGAGGCCTTCGACCACATAATGTCTATATTATCGAATGCACCAGAGATGTCCAGAAAATCCCGAGACTATACTGACCCCTATTTATAGATCGTTCAATGAGGTCAACCATAGAGGAGAGAGCAGCTCCTTCCTCTTCTGAAAGTATGTTGATTAGGGTTCAGGGAATCATAGTTAGATAATCTTCTTCAATTATATTTAAAAACAACTCTTCGAGCATCTTCAAAATAAAAGAAGTGAGAGTAATAGGACGAAAAGACTTTACCCTGGAGTAGTCATCCCTTACCTGGCTTTGGAATATAGATGACCTTAGACTTCCTTAGTTGTCTTGGAAATATGAGAGTCGAATCGAGGCCCAAATAGTCGGGCCAGGCATTCCATAACTCTTAGTATCTAGGTTCTGCAAGATAATGCGCTTAATTCATCTATCCCCGGTGTTTTATGAGATCCGAAGGATTCCACAGCCCACTTGATTTTGAGAGTCTTCATCCATGAGGCGTAAAACTTGCCTCGAAAGATGACTTACTAATTTTGGTCTTTGAGGGGTGTTCGTTCCAGGAACCTCAGAACAAACCAGGCAAGAAGCAGTCAAAAGTAGGTTTAGTGCTTCCCTCGGAGACCCCGTCCCAGTAGCCCAACGGAGCATGTGTTTGGAGCCCTGTATAACTTTGAAGAGCCTAGAAAAATGTCTTCCGTCTTTTGCAGACTCAGTGAACCTCTTCCAGCTCTCCCCGCTTAGCTGACCCTTAACCAGCCCTCTGACCTCACGTCGTAAGCTCAGATATTTGTTCCAGTTAGCTTTCACTTTTATCTGATTTGTAAACTTTGTAGAGTTTTCCTTAGTTTCCTTCTGCACGAGCGTCACCTCCCGCGACCAAAAGTCATGTTTTTCACCTCCCGACCTAACCCTAGTGGAAGGGCACGCTGTGTCCACAGCCCTTTGGACACCCCCTACAAATTGACAAAACGCCATGTCCAACCATCGGGGCGTGATAGTGCCTGGAAGTCACCATGTCTATTTTCATGGAATGCCTAAAAAATTCCAATCTGTTTAACAGAGATTTCTTATCTTGACACGTTTATTAGGTGCTGGGATAGAACCTCAAACTCAATGAAGCATGATCCGATAATAGATCCTTATCACTAACCCTCCAGTTAGTAACTCGGATTTGGTAACTAAGAGTAATGTCTGTATGTGTTTTCTGCGCCTTCCCTATAAAGGTTGGCTTCCGTCCACAGTTTTTCAACTACAAGGCCATTAACTAAATAAATTCTTCAATTACTTCCCCCCTCTTCTTGTATCCAACCCCCAAAGAGAGGATGAGCATTTGAGTCCATACCAATAATCAGTGAGTAGTTTTTATCCTGGCTGAATTTCATAAGTCTTACCAATGAGCTTAGTAAACCTTTTATTGATATCCAGTAAACAGAACAAATATAATTTTTAGAATCTCCTTTGTCAAGATATCAGAAGCTACATTACGGCAGCTAAAGTCATTTTTTAAACCATAAGTTTAAGTTTTTGGACGCCACAATCGAAGCTCTAGGTGAGCTACCACCGTGTAGTACCTGATGGCCTGCTAGGCCTACAACTTGCCTCTATAAGTATGAGGTTCTTGCATAAGAAAACAAAACTGTACAAACCTGAGCTCTTTGCTTATAGCTGCAATAGACGCTTTACATTTATGAGCATTCAATTGGAAAAATCGAGTAGACATAATGATAATAATCATTTGAATTAATTTCATATATTAGGGAAAAGCTTGAATAGTTATATTCACATTAAAACCTCAGTCTAAGTTGTCTTTCGAAAGATAGACTTAATAGAAGTCGATGACTTCTTAATCGAAGAGCCAGTGCTGTCCCTGTTCCCACAGACCGCAGGTTCGACCCCCCCGGAGGCACATCTGGTTGAAGAATCAGGAGAAACTCCGATTCTCAAGCATTGTTGCACGCCATGAAAAGATTCCCCTACAGTCTTGGACAAGTTAGCTAACTGTCCTCTTAGCAAGGGCTGCGGCCTGGAACTCCTCACCAGACAAAATTTTGTCTGGTTTTGCAGATTTTCTTGTCAATTCAGTGAGTTACTCGAATCTGCTGCCGAGTTTGGGGCAACAGTCTTACGTAGTTTCGAATGAGAGTCCATTCGGGAGATATCGTAGAGAGGTACTCCCTGCGACTTCATCCTTCTCCGGGCCTCTTCCTTTGGTTCGGTGTCAACAAAGTGTACTCCTCACGGCTTGGAATGTGCACTGGTTTGGATGAAGATAGTTTTGTAGTCTTGCATGTCTGCTTCGACTCAGGCCTCTTTTTGTCCTCGGAGGTGAATTTGGCGTCCCTTTTACCTATAAGATTTATAGATATCTGAGAGAATCCAATTGAAACTTTTTGCTCCGGCAATTTTTTGATTGCCTTAGCAAAATCCTTATCAATACCCAAAAGAAAATACTTCCCATTGACTTGGGAGGCATCCCCCGGGTTTTGAAAGTATTTTTAACAGAAAATACTTTACACTCCCCAGTTTAAATTGTTTTGATCGATCATTCGTTCGACTAGTTTGTCCTCGGGTAAAGAAGGCTATCCGGACAAAAAGGATATCCTCGATAATCACCGAATTGCCCTGGCCCCACGCTCGGACAGACTCGCCATTTGGAGTTAAGTCATCCAAGGCTGACTCGTCCAGATCGGTTGAGAAAACCTCATCCTCAGCTGCTCCGGGCGGAGTGATCCTGCAGTCCCCTCCTACATCCATGGCTGGACGGGCGAATTCCGAAGGAAACTCGTTCTGGGGCATCTGTTTGTCTAATAGATCTTCAACGACTCGGGTAGCATCCTCCAAGGAGTTTTGCTTGACCTTTGCCGTCACGGAGCACGACTCTTCCGGCATCAGGTCCTCCTGAGAAGGAGATCCGACTCCGGGAAGCCTGTTTAGGGGTTCCCTCTTCACCTCCGGGTTCACTTGCGTCGATGCTAGCTTTTTCCTCGAAGGTTTCGGGTCCGAGTCAGGCGGAAAGTCCATTAATTTCACTAATATTCCTTTTTATTAATGAGAGGCCAAAAAAGACGACTCATCAAAACAAAGGAGAGGTTGCCAATTTGTTATGATATTAAGTATATTTAACAAAATAGTTTTAAATTCATATGTAATTAAATTTAGTAAATAATTTTAACATAAAAGGTTCAAATTTGATACTGAATTATCATAGATGTCCCTCCAACATGTTTCCCATTTTTTTTCTGTGAGTAACTCTCAAAATGGTCTTTTCATTTTTGACATATTAATTTATAATAATAATTCCGTCTATTAGTTTGCTTGTTCGTTTACCTGACTTCTCCAAACGATTCTTTAGATCTTGACGAAATTATCAAGCAATAATTTTTAGGGCTGTGGGAGTGTTTTAGTGGACGTGGACACTCCCACCAACTTCATTAGCGCCATGTTTGTTTTATTTCCAAAACATTTTTTGCAATCTCTTAAACTGACTTGTTAGACTTGGACCAAATTATTTGTGCATGTCTATGAGGTGTTAATGTATCTTTTGGAGTATTTGGCTATTCTGGGAAAGTTCCTTTTGCATATGTTTATTTTTTACAGAAAAAACTTTTTTGGCGATTCTTTAGATTTGGACAAACTTATGTTACTTATGTGGATTATTTTGGATTAATAAGAGATATTTTTGAATATGAAAAAAAATATAATAATGCGACTGTTGATTTGTTTGTTCGATCCTCCGATTTTAATAAACATTTATTAAAGGATTCTATGGATAAGTTTGAAGTGCCAAGGAAACATAAGGTCAAAGTGGACGAGCAATGCCGGGCATCATCCACTAGTTTTATATTAAAAAGTATGTTTATTTTAATAACTTATCTAACATATACGAAACATCCAAGAGCACATATATTTTTAAGTGATTGCATAATTTTTAATGACATATTTATTGTTTAAATAAACAGACTTAAAGAGACAAAAATCGTAATCTATATATTAATTTACCAATCTCTGTCCGTCTGTATGTCCGCACTCTATCTCCTCCTACATTTATGGTTAGATTTGAACTTTGAAGGTACCTATAAAATCCTTGGGTCAAGACGACCTAATAAACTATTTGCAAAGTGATGGAACCAGAAATGAAGAAAAAAAATTCAGACCTTGTCTGATTTGAACTTCTTACGTTTCAAGGTAAAGAGAGGGAAAAAATAAAAAGAAAAGGAGGAGGAAGAGGAGGTGTTAGAGAAAAAAAAGAAAAAAGTATCTCATGTAACTTAAAACATATTCTTTGTACAAAGTCAAACTTTTTATGAAGAGTGTTTGTACAAAGCAGAAAATTATTTTCTCTCTCCTCTCTTATATTCTTTAAGGTCTGTTTCACTCACAAACTAGCTCCAAATCTACCCATACCCGAAGGGCGAAACATATGGGCGCCGTAGGCGGCAAATATGCGAGTGTTATATAATGTACCAAAAGTCCATGAAAATTTGACATGTTACTTTGTTACTTTAAATATGCGAGTAGATTTAATTTACAAAATTAAAAATGATATCACTCTAATATGTCTAATTCATCATTCTTCTTCTTCTGTGTGTATAAGGCCATCACATAACTCAAAATAGTCTCTTCATGAATTATGAGATCATCTCCAAAACTACTAAGCGATATGAGTGGGCGAAAAATATGTTTGTGTATGTTTGACAGTCATGTTTCTTTTTTTTACTTTATAGTTTGTCCTTTTTATGACTTTTTGTCCATATAGACCATGACTTGGATTCTTTACTTTTGAAAACAAGGGGCATCTGCATTTCATAACTGTACCTTTAATTTATTTGTCCATTTATAATAGTAGATCATTCATGTTCGTAAGTAGGATTTTTTAGAGAGCTTCCGGTTACACTTTCATTGAGATTTATATTGTGGTAATCGTTGTTATGTGGAAGTCTGTTGGGAGCATGAAATTTTCTCTCTCTTGTCTATTTTCATATGAGGATCATGCTGACTCTATGTCTAAACCACTGAACTTGTTACTGGATACAGATAAGAAAAATATAAGAACTGTTGAATATATACAAACAATAAAAATGGCGTCCTAATTTGGTAAAACAATTAAGTAGTTTTGGAAATATAAAAAAAAAATTCCAGCAATAACATATATCTGGGTCATTGCTAGATTTCATTTTTTTCTATTACCATGACCATTTAATTGTTTCACCTAATAGGACAGCCATTTAATTAAAAAAAATATTTACTGAACTATTTGGAATATAAACGGTGTATGTTGAGCCAAATAAGAAAATAAATTCTATTGAGATTAGCTCCTAAATGAATACATACAAATGTGCCCATATTTGGACCAAACCACTATTCTAAATACCATCAATTTGAATGAGTAACAAAGTATTTTATTTTGAAAATACAGTTTGATTTAACGTCCTTGGTACTAAATAACGTAGCAACTTACCCCCAATAATCACGAAACAATGATTTAAATATCCATAGCTATCGGAAGAAGCAACTGAGAGAAATTAAAAATTATGCTGATCGAATATCCACCAAGGAATGTAAATAATAATAAGACTAATCCTGGTAAGTAATCAATAATTTGATCATAAAGGGATAATGATGGTGTCCGGATCACTTAAAAAGCCTAAAAATGAATTATGACTTTATTTTATAATAACTTTTTAATATAAATAACCATTAGGTATTGCTGATAGGATCTCCATTTTACTCTTGTATCACGAATACCCCGTTATGTGATATTGCCAAACTGAGTGTATGCATTTTGTGTGTATATCTATTATAAACAGTGATCCACAAACATACACACACACATATATAAACACTCACACAC
>CP045900.1:2344633-2359881 GCA_013387185.1 Caligus rogercresseyi | reverse complement strand
GTGTTAGTGTTTTCAAACTTACAACTTTGAGGCACAGGATAAGAAGGTTGATCCGCCTTACTGAATATATCCTAGGTTTGATAGGGTAATTTGAATGCTGTAATGGGTTTTTTAAATATCAATACGACCCGGGATCAAATATGCAAAAAAGTGTTAAGTTATTTAAAAAGAATAGAGTAGATTAAATATAAATGATATAGATATATAAATTATGTATATATATACCGTTTGGTGTTTCAATTTTCATTTTATTCTATTGAACAACTTTAATTACAAAAAAAATCAAAGACGAAACATGAGACGTTTAAACGACACTATATTGCTTATTATTAAATATATATCTGGATGTAGCATTTAGCTGATGGTTTGCTGGGTTTTATTTTTTATTTTTCTGCTTGCTAAAAGAAGCCTATGAGAAATCTCATCTCTCCTTCTTCTCACATTACGAATACCAGTTATCTCTTGCGGCATAGGAATATGCTCATCTCCATATAAAAATCAAGTTTTTACCTGGTCTTACATACATGCGCACATTCTGATTGGTCGTTTGAACTACAAAGGTCCATTAAGAAGATGATTTCGGCCCTTAGAAAAGTGTTATATGTCTTCCCTATAAAAATTAATTTATTAAAGTGTTTAGACGATTAAAAAATTAGTTAGTAAGTTGAAACTTATTCAATTTAAAAATAGTAGAATATTTCCTTCTTTCAATTTAAGTAACAAGATATTACAAACATTTTTTCAAAAAAATATATAAAAAAAGAAAAATAACTTCGTTTCCTTATATATATTTCATATCGTAAAAACATACATAGTGCTGTTAACGGCCATATAGCTAGAAGAATTTTTTATCATCAAAATAATTGGTTCATAATTTTTGTATTTAATACTGTTTGTGATAAGAGAAAACTTTCATATATTTAGTATATAGACGAAATTCTCAATGGATTGAATCTATAGAGAACACCATCTGTGTACATAAAACTTTTTGAGGAAATATATTTAGACTTCAAGGTATTGTTACCCATTCTGTTCTTCATCATACATCCTTAGATGTTGTTGCAGTTGTTGATGGATTTATTTGTAGTTATTATACTCAAAATAAATATATACAATTTTTTAAAAGTAAAACTATTAAAAACAACATAATATAATAAATAATAAAAAATTCGGGCTAAAGAGATCGATTGATTCTGGCAATAGTCATGGTACACTCCAAACACCAGCTTTGATGTGGGCCTCGCTCAAGTACAAAACAGTCCCATATCTCGGAGAGGTTGACAGCTTCTGCGACGCAGTTGATAGAGTTGGGGCTTATAAAAGTATTGCATAATAAAAATAACCTCTTGGACTTAAAAAACGTTTCTTGTATTCACATAAAATATAAAATTCCTGTATTTATGATCCAAACCTACTACCAATTAGGTTCAATTACTAATAAGTTTAATTACTCTCAGTACGATTTAAAGTTATATTTTCATAAAATTTCATGCATTGGAATTCACACATAAATAGAATGAAGTAAAACAATCGGTATTTATTTCTATTTGAATTGTATACGTTACAATTCGTGCCGAATTATAGCAAAACTTACAATTAATCCATGATTTTCACTGTTAATATCTAGTTTTTTCCCTTATAGTCCCTTCAAATATTGCAGAAGTCCAATAAGTTAGTTACTATGCAATAAATTAGAAATATACGAACTGGATATCATGAGCAAATATACAAATCGATGAGCTAGAGAAATGATTAATTTATTATCTAATAACCATTCCAATCTTCAATGGGTTTGTATTCTTTCTAATTTTGAGAGTAGTAGTATATCGTCTACTTGTAGTTATAGAGTTTGGTTTGAAATTTCATGCATTCTTGGATTTCATTTGACAAAAAGGATTGCATAACTTAATTATTGAGCTCCTGCAGAAAATAAAGAACACTTAATTTTATCCTGTAAAAGCATTTCTTTGCATTATACAAATCCATAAGTTTGTAGAGTTGACCATTTTAATTGGTTACCTTTATGTAATTACGAACATGTATCAAGGGATCTAATATCCATCATAGTATTTAAAATTAATTACAAGTTATTGGGGGCTCTAGTAATTTTTAACGTTCTTCATAAAATATAATATATATTGTAACACTAAAAAGACGATGAAGTCAATTTGATTGTTTTCCGACTTTAGAAGCTAATGGCTTAAATGTCAGTGATCTGATATACTTCAAATTTTATGACTTTTATTTATTTAACAAAATAGAGGTTTTTATATTATATATATATATATATGTGAATAATATATATATATATATATATATATGTAGTATGTATCTAATAATAATATATTTTAACTCAGTGATGAATTATGACAATTTATACCAAGAATGACATTTAAGTTATTAGCTTCTATATTCGAAAAAACAGTCAAATTGACTTCACCGTACAAATATACTAAAAGATTCAAGCAGTCCTTTACCCCATGTCAATATGCTTCTCACCTATTTTTTATTTTTTATTATTCGTGTGTGTTTAGTTAGATGAAGGGCTAATGTCTCAAAAATGACTTTTTAAAACAATAGGAATGTTACGAATATAATCTTAATTTAAATATAAAGCACTACGATTCATTTGCACCGAACATGAAATATTCCTGCACAAATTGGGCATGCAAACATCTGTTTTGCACCTTTGGCCCTCAGGAATGGTATGAAAAAAATGGTGATTGTTTGTACTTGGATAATCCTGATTATGGTCTGGTGAAGATCAAAGAAGTCGGCAGATTTCTTTCTGTCTTAAGATGAACCGTGAATCACGCTTTTAAAGGGTAAATAATATAGGTATTGTCAGTTTTGTAAGAGTCGCTACAGAAATCATGAAGAAGAGGCAGATCATCGTCACCATGACTTGGATTTGAAGACAGGAATGTGGTAACAAATGACTCGACTCAAAAATGTACGATTTGGTATTTTACACACGTTTTGATAACAAAAAAATTCACAGCCGTGTTGATTGATCTTAATTATTAAAAAACTCAAACATGACCAAGTCAAATACTTTATTTGAAATTGAATCGAAAGGACTCGAAAAACCAAGTGTACGACTTGTCATTTGACTCAAGAATTGGATTCCCGACTGGAGAGTTGACTTGAACTTAAGGACAGTAATGACTTGGGGCTTGAGTCGATGATACAGGCTGGTGACTTGTAAAGGAAATATTTCGTTCTACCTCTCAAAATCTCCTTTGATGCAAGACTGCAACGAAATTATGATATTCTTCCTATGATCATGTTTCGAGGACATTTTCATATTGTCAAAAATAATTTATCTTATCTATTAACTTAGAAATTGAAAATATGAAAAAAATATATTTAAAATTTACAACATTGTGTAGTTACTTCCATTTCCATTGGTTCCAATATAACTTTGTGTAAAAGTAACATGTGTTTCCGTGGGATAAGACAGATCTCTCGAAAGTAGTTGTCAACTTTTTTCATTATCCTTAGCAGGCTTGTGGTCGTTCACTTTTTTAAATCGTTTAGTTCACTTTCATCGTTCAAATTTTTACATCGTTTCAGTTCATTAAATCGTTTACTTTCATATCGTTCCCTTTAATCGTTCACTTTAAAAATTATATAATATATATCTATATATATATATATATATATATATATATATATTATATATATATATATATATATATATATATAGATATATATATATAATATATATATATAGATATTTATGTGTGTGTGTGTTTATATACAGGCTGGGACTTCAAATTGTCGCGACAGGAAATTGCAAGAAAAAGCATAGTGAAATTAAAAGCATGACGAAATTCCATCATATAAATATTCCCACATAAATGCTTAATTGTCAGTACCAGTTTTGTCATGATGTCATCCTATACAAGGAGCTTTGCCGGTTGAGTTTAATGAGGAGGAGAAAAGGTGCGCACTGGTGATGGCTCTCATCAACTCACAAGGAAAATTGACTAATAAGGAGCTTTGTAATATCCTTGGGTATTTGGCCTCCAAGCTCACCTGATCTAAATCCATGGATTATTTCTTTTGGGGTGTGTTAGAGGCGAGGACCAACAGAGCCGCTCACCCAACCAAGACTGCCCTGATCAACACCATCAGGAAGGAGGCCATGGCAATACCCAAGCCTCAGATTTTAGCCGCCACTGCTCGCTTTAGAAGCCGTGTGGAAGCCGTTATTGAGGCAAATGGAAGCTACATCGAATAAAATATTTCTCAAATATGTAATTTAGTTGCCATTTTTTGAATTTTTGAAATAATGTATTTTTACCAAGTTATGAATGTTTTTATTCATTGGTAGGTTTCGCGACAATTTGAAGTCCCAACCCTGTATATATATATATATGTTCATATATATATATAAGGGACGTTTATTTGTCTCTGTTTGTCACTCTTATTTTACTTACGACTGCGTTGTTATGTAAGGTGTCAATATTAAATTATGCAGTCTTGTCAATGATATACCAGCGAATGATCATAGTCTGTTGAAAAAAAAGAAAACAATAATAAAAACACAGTTTAATAAATATATCAATATTCATCATATATTTTACTACATATATACACTACTATATATTTAAAATATGACAATTTACATAAATATTATACACAATTAAACTTTCTTGTTAACACAAAGTAAAAGTGTTCTTCGAAATGTTGGTCAGACATTTTCATCCTATTGTCTCTTAAAATTAATTACCCCGGCTGAATATTTGTTCAGCCGGTGCTGAGGTTGGAGTAATAGTATTAATTTTTTTTTAAACGTTCGTTATTTTTTTATACGCCAAACAGTGTCCAAATTCGTAACCTGTCAGCTAAAATCTATTAACCTCATCATCAGGTGTATCTTCGGATGATGGTTCCGAACAAAAAAATGAACTATTACCTTTTGACGATTCAATTCAGGCGACTCCAACCAGGGGTGAAAGTAGTTTTCATTTCTTACCGGTGCTACAATGTCCGGTGTGGCACTCACTGTATTATTTTTAACTCCTTTTTACTCGGGGGGGGGGGGGGGGGGGTTCAGAGGCGATTCATACCAATTTCATGACTTTTTAATATTCTTAACTACTTCACATTTTTGTGGGCCTACCTAAGTGTTCTATGTGAAGAAATGACATTACAAAATATTTCAGTTTATAAATATTTTACTGTGAATACTTTATTTTCAGTCCATTTGGAACTGGACTGAAAAATGCAAAATGATGGAAAAAACTAAAATAATATTTAAAAAATCTAAGTAACCACATGAATAATTCTAAATGGAGGATTCCCTCAATCCAAACATATTTAAAACACATTCCAGATTAGTAACTTGACTGAAAAATACAAAATGGTAGAAACAAAAAAAATTATATAAAAATCCAAGTAGGCCTAGTTGTCATCTTCAGGTTGCTGGTGAGCCATGCCACATGCAAAATGGTGGATTCCCTCCATCCAAACAAAATATTTAAAACAAATTCTAAACAGGGTTGAAGTAGTTGTCCTCTTCAGGGTGCTGGCGAGCCATGCCAGATGTTGAATGTGCTGCTCTTCTCCCTTTGGCAAGCCAGGTCTTTACACATGGCAAAGGATTCCACTGGTTGGTTGGGGGGCCAACTGTACTGATGAAGAGAAGGTTTGCAGCATTTTTGGTTGTCAGTTTGCTTCTGTACTCTGTAATGATATTGTTCGTCGCGCTGAACCCCCTCTCACAGTCTGCATTACTTGCTGAGAGGGTGTCTACTGCTATGCACAACTTTTTCATGTTGCTTGGAATGCTTCTCCCTCCACCCATCGGACATTGAAAACTCTTCCAATTCTTCTCAATGTGATTTGGAGATTGTGGGCGCACTCACTCAGCTCCCGCATGCTTTTTGGGGACTGACTGTATAATGTATACAGGGCATCAAGGAACGCCTGGAAGTCATTTGTCCCTCCAGTGGCTTCCAATGCCTGAGCCACCGCCAGCTCCAGCCTATGGTTCAGGCAGTGCCATATAATTATATTTGGGAAGTCACCTTGGAGCAGCTTCCCCAGCATCACATTGGCCCCATCACTGCAAAATCCAATCAGCATCTACTGCAGGAGCTCATTGTGAATCCATTGTTGAGGAGACAGTGCATTATCTTGCCTTTGATGTGAGCAGCAGACAAATTGTCCAGCTCAATCAAATCTAAGGGAAAAGCAATGGGCTCCATCTCGCCGTCAATGCTGGCCTTTAAAAATACAATCAGTGTCGATTTGTGCCCCACACTGGTTGACTCATCAGCCAACACAGTAATTTTACTTTTATTTTCAATTATCCTTCTCACAATTTGATGTTTCATTTGAGTTGATACATGGTCAATTATGTCAACACAGACTGTCTTGCTGTGCAGAATGCGACCTAAATTGAGTGAATTTGCTTCTTGAAGATCAATTAATTTCTCAAAATCTGTAAAAGGCTTGTCATGTTTGGCAACAAAATAAGCAGTCCTGAACACTTTGGCAGTGGCCTCAAACGCAGACTCCTGGCTGGTGGCATTCCTGTTTAAAAGGATCTCTTTCTGTGCAGATTTAAGAATCTTAACAGCTTCATTGTGGGCTGCAGATTCTCTGTGCTCATGAATTTTTTTGCGGAGAGATGACAGCTGCACGGTCTTTGAATGGCCACATGGGGCGATATTCGCCTCTGCTCAATTGCTTACGATATTAACACATCGAGATGCGCTGACACCAAGGCCCTTAACCCTTAGATGCATGAGTGACTGGACCCTACACTCTTCCATAAGTGGGTCAAAAATGACCCATGTTAGAATCAATTTGTTTTTATGTCATTTTTGTCATTTTGGTTAAGAATAATCACTTGTATAATATTTAGTATTATATTTAGGACCACACAAGAATGATTTCATGTTTGAAATATCTTTATTTTTCACTTTTTAACATTTTTGAAAAAGAAAATTACCCAGAACAGCAATAGAAAAATGTGTCTTGTCTCATCACTGTATGCAGTTCAGACAAACTACCTGTAATACAAAAACTACAATTTCTTAAAATGTATAAAAGGTAAGTTAAAAATGTAAATGGCATTATATCAAAACATGTTTTTTGAGGAATACCTGGAATATGAAATAATAACAATTTTTCATTACAAAGATATTTCAAGAAAACAACCTCACCGGGTCATTTTTGACCCACTTATGCATCTAAGGGTTAACATCACGGCATGAGATGCAGCCAAGCATGCCATTTTGGGCATACAACTATTCGTTTTTTGTTATGAACTGTTCAAATTGCTCCTTTGACCAAACAGGGAGGTAAGCGGTACTTGCAGCAGGCCCAGCATCACTTGTTGACGGTCCTGCACCTGCAACGTTACTCTCATTCACTGCCTTCGCGCAAGGGACTGCATGGAGCGAGCCATTTGTTTTTCTGACTTTTTCCTGATTTTCATTTTCAATAACTCGGTCCTTTCTTTTAAATAGCTCGGTTATTCTTTTCTGCATTCTTTTATCTCTCCGTATCACAATGCTTTTCTTCACAGCACGCACTTCCTGAATCAGCTTCTGAAAACATTCCCATACATTGGCTGTCTAGTTGATACACTGTAAATATTTTAACACGTGATAATGTAAATATTACAAGGAGTGAGAGGGCTCATATGAATACTTTTTAGGGAAAACGTGTGCTTACTTTACAAAGCATGCTCACATTTAAATCATAAGCTTGCGGTCCTGTAGCCCACTAAAGCAGACATAGGCTCAGCTGTGCCCCCGTTACAAACAGTGTGAACAGCCTATTTGAAGAAGAGTAATTTATTATTTGTCTGAGTAGAAGACATGTCTCAGTATGCCACCCAATCACAAAAACATGCAGTTTTTGAAAAGCCGATATAACATTTCGCTGACACAGTTTTAAAGACGAGAGTCGAGATGACTTCATTCACTAGAGCTAACTGCGGAGCCAGCGCGGGCAGGAGATGGAAACAAACGGAACGCAAGCTCCAGAAAAACACCAACAGAAAGACCAAAATATATGGGATATTTGCAGACGTTTTGAAAACTGATTACCATAGGCTACTGGATGGCTTTCCCAATAGTAAAATTTAGTACCATTATTTCCAAATATTTTTTGGGGGGTCCGAAAAGGGGTGGATTTGAAAGCGTCAGTCGATGCAATTGGAAGCTGGCACACGCGGAGATCCTTTGCCTATTTTAAGCAAGCCAAACTGTTATCTTCATCGGAGCTGGTCAAAAATGACATATTGTGGGTAGCCTAGCTATGTTTTCTTCTTAAAAGGCGAGCGTTACTGCATTTTTTGTATTTTTTTGGTGTTTTTTATTTTTATTCAGCATAATAAACCCTTACCGGTGCGCCGCACCGCCCCAAAATCTTTTACAGGAACGCAGCACCGCCCCGCACCGGCTTACTTTCAAGGCTGACTCCAACCCATGTCCTATGGAAATTACCTCTTCCAGCAATATTTTCGCCTTTTTTCTATTTGCTCTGAATTGAAAAGACGTATTTTGAATTCAGGCAGATAGCTCGTTTCACGAGCAATCTCCCTGGATCTAAAATACGAGTCAAAACGATGGTGTATTCCTCTGAGTAAAGCCTCTACTAATGATCTACACTTATAGACTGTTCCTTAATCTTTTCAATGAAGAAGAGGGGACGAGGAAGTAGAAGCAGATGACCTAAAAAGATGTTATTCTCACTCTGAATAGAGGAATGCTCGGTGCTTGTGCCAAGAGGACTACATATTGTTTCCTTCTTCTAGAAATAGCCATTCCTGTCGATTGAATGATTGGTTGGAATAAAAGAAGAAAAATGGCCTTGTATGTTCATATATCAAAGCTATTGTTAAAGTGAACGATTTAAAGTAATTTTTTGACGTTCATCGTTCACTTTTTCGAATTCGTTCATCGTTCATGAACGATTTTTGACGATGAACGAATAGCACTTTTGAACGATAACCCACAAGCCTGATCCTTAGAGCCAATGATAAGTATAATTTGGTCTGTGTTTTGTAATAGAATAGCCCTTTGAATAAAATAACATTTAGTTTTTTTAAATCTAATTGACTTCCGTCCGGTAAAAAAAAATCCTGAAGGACTTCCTGCATATCTTTCCTACACGCAATAGGAAAAATAATTTTTTTTTGATTTTTTAAATAATTTTATTTTTTCGGGGAAACATCGTAATCATATCAACATGAAGCATACAAACGATTACGTTAAACACTCACGCCCTCAGACTACTTCCCTACAATTGTATGCATAGATAGAACACCTCAACACTTTATTTCCGTAGGCGAAAGGATAGCCATAATAAAGGATGACCGTGATGAGTGACTGAGACGTAGGAGAAGGCAGGATCAGCCTTGGCCTCAGGCTCGGCATCAGCAGATCGCTTTCCAATGAAGTGAGAGTAGCCGTATCTGTATCCATAAGGGTATCCTCCTTATAGTAGGGAGATAGAAGGTATTGAGCATCGAATTGGCATCAGGTTGAGCGTCAGCTTCGGCATCTGCAGATCGCTTTCCAATGTAGTGAGAGTAGCCGTATCTGTATCCGTAAGGGTGTCCTCCGTAATAGTAGGGAGATAGAAGGTATTGCGCATCGGACTTGGCATCGGGTTGAGCGTCAGCTTCGGCATCAGCAGATCGCTTTCCAATGTAGTGAGAGTAGCCGTATCTGTATCCATAAGGGTACCCGCCGTAATAGTAGGGAGATAGAAGGTATTGAGCATCGGACTTGGCATCGGGTTGAGCGTCAGCTTCGGCGTCAGCAGATCGCTTTCCAATGTAGTGAGGATAGCCGTATCTGTATCCGTAAGGGTGCCCTCCGTAATAGTAGGGAGATAGAAGGTATTGCGCATCGGACTTGGCATCGGTTCTGCATCGGCAACGGGCTGAGCCATACTCACACCGGCGAAAAGGATGAGGGAAAGAACCTAGGGGAGATATAAATTGAGAAATAGAATACGTATTCTCAACCTGAATCTCTAATCCCATAAAATCACAACTTACATACACTTCATGTTGAATGTACTTTGTAGGAATCAAATACTGAGAAATGAATATAGAAATTCAATTATCCAGGGTTTTTATACTCACATTTTTGTTCTTCATTTCGTTGGGTATGTGAAAATAATGTGGGTTTGTGGGCTGGTCAAACCTCGCCCAAACTTTGGCCTGTTTCATCAAACATATCATGACCAAATATAAGCAAAAATGTTTTAAAAACTTACTTGACGACTATATCACTTACTTCAGGAGGGAACATAAACAATGCAGCATTATGTAACGTGAAATTTAAATATTGCATTACTCAACTGGTTGTGAAAGAAGAAGAAATGGATTATTTAATTTTTAAATAATATTTTCTTTGTTGACTACTCATCAAATTAGCTAATTAAATAGTTCTTTAGTTCAATAACAGCTAGGGTTCATTTGTTCTCCACAAAGCAGAATTAAAGGAAATTCATTTGGCGAAGGAGATGTTAAGCCTCTTAAAAACAATAATTTAAGCTTCAATAAGCCGACCTAGAACCAATGATTTTATATAAACTGTTGTGATTGGTAAATGGTAATTTAAATAGGAGTCGAGATGCATATAAAGTGAAAAAGGAGAGGGATTAAACCTCTCGTAACACCGGTCTAAAATTCTAAGAATTCCCTCCTCCGGGACTCCTATGATCTAGAAACATTAACTTCCAAACTCTTATTCAAATGGCTTTATGCATCAGGTTTTAAAGAAAAAAATGTATATAAAACAATAAAAAATGCACAAAAATTAAGTTTTGGAATACATGTGAATCTTATTAGATTCCTGCTCAAATTTAAACAAAAAGGATATTTTAAAGTAATAACAACCTTTGTGGTCTACTTTAAGGAGTCAAATAATGCTTGTGGATTTTGACAGGGTCTCATTTCGACGTTTTAAAAATGCTTTGATTGGAAGATAAGTAAGATGTTTGATGATTGCTGAGCGACGTCCGACTGGAAAGCCATGGCAATATCTTATGTCGCAAAGTAAGATATTTTCAAAATTGAATGAGAGCACGTTAGCTCTGTTCGTAAGCGTGTTTTTAACTTTCAATGACCAGGCGGAGGTTCAAATCCTGCAGGGAGGGGAAGATAAATATTAATTAATCTTATTGAAAAATATACTATATGCTTATGATATCCTCACAGATGTAAAAAATCGAACCCAATAGCAAAGAACATTAAAAAGAATCTTGATATATTTTATAATGCATGTTCTTGAATAAACAAAGGTTCAAACGAACAAACTCTTATCGGTCCAGGTTTTATCCTCGTAATAGACTAGACAACATGATTGTTGTTCATATGTGGGCCTTCCAAAATATACCTGACGGGCTAATTGAAATTGTCAAGTAGTTTGACACATTAGATATTCAATACACTTGTGTCTATTTCTTTGAAATCCCTGAATATATATATGGATATATAATATATATATATATATATATATAGAGATAGAGAGAGAGAGATGTCTTTTGACTAATAGAAAAATATATAAATCATACAATAAGAGTACTGCTTTATTTCAAAAAATATTTATTTTTAATTTACTTATCTACTACAATACAATAACCACAAAACATTATAAGTCAATAGAATAATACAATTTATATGCAAAGGTCACACAAACAACGATAATTATTTATTGTCTTCAGTGATAAGCGAAAAAAAAGAGTATTTAATCCATTAAGACTACTCTAATCATCCAAGTTCTTTTATGAACTCAAACACAGACATTGGACGTTTGATAAAACTGCGCCATCTATGAATATCGATCAGGACGGAATGACATAACATTACTCAGTTTATATAAAGTATTAGTTTTCATGTTCGAATTGTATATATAATGTATAAAGCATTGGGATAACAAACTAAAATTATATTAAAATATTAGCACTTTTTTGATTTTTAGCGGCTTTTCATACCCTTTTAAATTTTTGAATGAGCAGTCAAAATATTTTTTTTACTGCTTGATTTCTTCGTACAGTACAACTCTTTTGATAAATAATTATCCTGTTACTGATATACACATTATCAAATCTCATTATTAGTAGTTAAAATTATCCAATCAAAAATTTGTACGAGGCGGATCAAGTTTTATTTGCCGATTAGGTCATATATGTATATTTGATTAAAAAAACGGCTTCTTCTAACATGCTGCATTATTTAGTTATATAACATGGGCGGCACATAATGTATTTAATAATATATATCTTAAAATATTTAAAAAAAAATGAATAATAGACTGTTGAACATCCGAAAGAACTAATGTCACATTTTCATTTTTCTCTTTCAACAAACAAGCATTTTTGTTGAAATGTTTGTTCTCGGATTGTAATAATATAAGTTATATATTTAATCTATATATTATTTTAACCAATCTCTGTCCGTCTGTATGTAAGCACGCTATCTCCTCCCACATTTATGGCCAGATTTGAACTTTTAAAGGTACCTATGGAATCGTTGGGTCAAGACCGACCTAATAAAACTATTTGCAAAGTGATGGGACCAGAAATGAAAAAGAAAAAATTCAGACCTTGTCTGATTTGAACCACCTACTTTTCAAAGTAAAAAGAGGAAAAAAAGATAAAGAAAAGGAGGAGGAGGAGTTAGAGAAATAAAAAGAAAAAAGCATCTCTATAACTTAAAACATATTCTTTGTACAAACTCAAACTTTTTATGATGAATGTTCGTACAAAAGAAAATTATTTCTCTCTCCTCCTCTCTTATATTCTTTAGGTCTGTTTCACTCACAAACTAGCTCCAAAACCTACCATACCCGAAGGGCGAACATTGGGCGCCGTAGCGCCCAATTATGCGATGTGTTATATAATATACCAAAAGTCCATGAAAATATGACATGTTACTTTTTAAATATTAAAAAAAATTACTATTAATCAAATATGGAAAAAATATTGCAGCATATTATTTTTAATAAATGATTCATTATATGGGTCACATATATCGTTATAAATATATTATTATATATATATTATATATATATATATGCATATATATTATATATATAAATTTTATATATACGAGGTATGATCAAAAGTATCCGACTTTGGTTTTTATTGGTCAAACGAACACAGCTATGGGGGCGGGGCTTGCTGTGTGGTTGGGAGCATGACTACTGCGCATGCTCATTTTTTCTACAGCTCCAATACAAGTCAGTCGGCGTCAGGCCATTCATGATTGAACAGGTGCAAGTGAGTGTCGTCGGATTTTATTTTCTTTAAAATGTCAGAAAAAGTCGAACAGCAAAAATTGATTGAATGGAACCAAAACTAATATTCACCTCGTCTACAAGTTCTCTGATCGTGATTCGGCGGTTCTGCATCACCAGGTTCCTCACTTGATCAATGATGGCATCGTTTTTCGATGTTGAGGGCCTCCCTGAGCGTGGTTCACTTTCAACTGACAAGCGGCCATCTTTGAAGCGGTTGTACCACTCCTTTATCTGTGTGGTGCCCATTGCTTCATTTCCAAAACACTTTTTTAATCTTGCGAATTGTTTCCACTTGCGAATCACCAAGATTAAAACAAAATTTTTTGCAATAACGCTGTTCGACTTTTTCTGACATTTTAAAGAAAATAAAATCCGACGACACTCACTTGCACCTGTTCAATCATGAATGGCCTGACGCCGACTGACTTGTATTGGAGCTGTAGAAAAAAATGAGCATGCGCAGTAGTCATGCTCCCAACCACACAGCAAGTCCCGCCCCCATAGCTGTGTTCGTTTGACCAATAAAACCAAAAGTCGGATACTTTTTATCATACCTCGTATATAGTATATGTTTATTTACTTTTATGGTTATAATTCTAAGTTTTTTAAATATAAATGAATGCTTTCATATATGTAATAAATTGCAATTCAACAGATTTTTACAGACAGAGGAAGAAAGTATGTGTTGAAGGATTTTTTTTAAAACACAATAGAATATTCAAAATCGAATAATTCAATTTATAAATTGATTTTAATTAATCATTCTACTACTAGTACCGTTTGGCACCTTTAAAATGTGAAAATTCAGTAGTGATTTTCTTTTTATCTAAAACACAGTGTTAATACATACAATAGATCCATAAGGCAACAAGATTTTTGCAAAAATCTAGAATGTGGAATTTTATATCGAAGTATTTTATAAGTTGAAAAAAAAAAAAAAAACTATCATACATATTCTCTAATCCAAATAAAATAAAATGAAAGTTAGTAATGCTGAATTTTATATTTTACACAAAATAAATACATTCCTATATATAAGTTAATATGCGGTTTTGTAATGATTCAAAACTCACCAAACCTTCTTTAATTATTGCCCTTATAATGAGACTTGAATTAAATAAAGGTTTTTGTTCATACATAGAAAGCTGAAAGTGATTACGTCACATGTAGTTCCAAAAGGGGGTAAGCGAATTTATTATCTTCGAAAATATTGAATGATCTATGATTAAATTTTGATAAAATATATTTTTTAATATATAATATAATAAAACATAATTTTTATGGGTGTAAATGAACTTAAGGAAGTGCCACAGCTCAGTGTGTCAAGTGGGCTGGATTGCTTGCTGTACTGGATAAAGTATAGATCGTCACCACTACACTCTTATTAGGAAGTGTGTATGGAAGAACAATGGAGGAAAGGCCCTGTTTCATCTGCAAGACTTCATTGGAAACGTCGAAGCACTTTTAATCGAATGTCTATTTGTAAATAAAATATTAGATCATTGAAAAGTGTATTTTCCCAAAGTTTTTACTTAAATTTAAATCTGTAGAATTAGTTTTTATCATACATAGGCCCAAGCAAAATAAATCAATTATTTTACAACATTATTACAATATATTTATATCAATTCAGAAGCACCAAAACCCCTCCTACAAGAAAGTGTACCCAAATTTTAAGATGTGTTTTTAACGAACGTTCCTCTATAGCTTAGTTTTATATTTTAAATTTCCTTAACATGTGCAGAGTTACTAATCGCACCGGGTACTTCCCCTCCCTCCTAACTTATACATCCTATGGTAACAACTATTGTTTTTAGCGTGTTATGTTTTTCTAGATGTTACAGTCTGAGTAAATAAATAAATGAAAATATATGATTAGATGAGAAAAATAAAAATAAACTTAAGGAAGCGCATGGCTCAATGTTTTAAGCGTGTTCATTTCTTAATGTTGAGGGCGCAGTTTAT
>CP045900.1:2332830-2344533 GCA_013387185.1 Caligus rogercresseyi | reverse complement strand
GGAAATAAGGTGTGTGATGTGTGGAAGAAGAACACCAAACAATATCTCATGTCTTCAGAGACTGTAGAAAGTCAACAGCCTTTGGGAAGAAATGGACAAGACCTTTGAGGAACGTGTGGGGAGACAATCAACGCGGGATGAGAACTCTCTACGGTTTTCATCCCTCGAAAATGCTCAGGACCGCCTCTAAAGCTAGGCCACATTCCAAACCCTGATAGCTTATGCTTTTTAACGAAATTAAAATTAGCCATTCCATTGTCAACGTCGCTTTAAATTAATTCAATTTTGTAGAATGTTTTTGATGTTTTTTTTTAAATACTTTTTTTGTATGTCTGTTTTTTATCTGTTTTATGTATGGTTGTTTGAAAGCTTTATCTTATGGTATACAAAAAAAAATAATTAAATATAATTGTTAAAACAAAAAATACTGAATTTTCTTTCAGCTTACTAGGTAATTTTTAAGAAAATTTAGTTAATATAATATGATATATACTCGAAAAAACGAACCCACAAAAAGTTTTTTGATAACGATCATGTCGTTTCTCCAACAAGTAACTGTATTAAAAAAATGCTCTCCACTTCTGTACTTTAAAAAACTCTAATTCAAGTCATTATATTATACAATCAAAAGAGAAAATGCGTAAACTATGTTAATTCATACAACACTTAGACTAACCAATTGCTTTATTTATATGTGTTTATATTGCTATATCAAAAAGGAAGCAAAAAAACTATTCAACATTGTTGTAAAAAACCTCAATGTTCTCAGGATGAAATATTCTATGGGAATAAGTAGATCTAATTTGTAATCATATATCTTAATTACATTGGGTGTGGATAACGTGTTTTTTTGTGGTAGAAACATAGTTTAACAAAAACCAAAAAAAGAGAAAAGAATATTTACTTACAAAAACCGGTGAGATGAAAATATAAAATAAGATTAACCCGTCTTCCAATTAGTTTTTAAACCTTTTGACCATAACTGGTAAAAGGAAGGAGATAATGGTTTTCTTATTTTCTATTTTTGAATATACTTTTAAAGATAAAGTACTCCATGTAATAATCATAGTACAAATGGAAATATGTAATACGAAGTGAACACTCGACAGCTGACTGAATTGTTTATTTTATAAATATATATCAGATGTTGGAGATGAACATTTTTTATATGTAAGTCATATAATAATAATAATTGTATGATAACTTTAAAAATATAAAAGTAATTAAAATGCTTAAGTAGTACAAAAAACGTTACTTATCATCAATACCTTGAAACTTATAATTCCACTCACATAGTTTTGTAGGGATTCAACTGAGTTTCTTATAATACATTTGAACCGGAAGTCCCCTTACAAAATTCACTTATTTAAATTTCGATTTTATTTTTTTAAATTCATTGGCAATTAAATATTGATGAGTATATTTTGTTCTTGTGGTTCAAAGATTCTTCACTTCGATAATAATATATGAGCCTAAATATGTAGATCTTTAAATTACTTCATATTTCTACGAAGGAGCTAAAGAAATAAAAGGCTTCATTTGTTTTACATCTTGTATATTCTCTGGCGTGAACAATTATTATAAATAATAATTGTATTGTACATACTGCAGAAGTTACATTATTATATATAATATATTAGTATATATATATATATATATATATATTATTATTGCATTGAAGCATGAACCTAAGTACGAATAAAACTAGCAGAACTCTAAATATATATCACGAATATCTTCAAATCAATACATTTGTCGTGGTAGGTATTTAGTTTTAGTTTTGTATAACAGTCGTGACTCAGATACAGGTTCTTCGAGTCGGTAATTGCTCTTCAAATATAGGGTTGAAAGAGTTTGTATATTATAATGTTCTCAATGTTCTGAAGATAATTCTCAAGAAGATACTACCATAAGTATTATTTTTTTAGATGCTTGGAAATGGGTTATGATTTGATTGGAGGAAATGAGTGAATGAATAATTGAGGGAATAAAGTCTTTATAAGCCAGACTATTTCCTTTTCATGAGGCAAGCAACATCTCCAGTAACATGTATCAACATCTTCATATCATTAAATGTAGCATAAGTAGTTTTATAAAATAATATGAAATTAATATTTGAATATGTTTAATAGATATTTTCTGACACTCGAATATACTAGTAAAATGTACTATTGTCCAATGCAAGTATCTGTACATTATTTATAATAGTGAATTAAATTACACTCCTAGTGAAAAATTCCTAATAAACTCCTGCCCTTTAAAGGCAGGAACGGACTTCATAAAAGTGGATTGTATCTATATTTGGGAGACATCAATCCCACTTCTTTATTCAAAGGTGTTTTAAAGTGAATTATATACAACAAATAATAGTAACAAAAAGAAGAACAAAACACGTGTAAAATTCAACATCAATACTATAATATAAGACCTTAAATCAACAAGAATACAATAATACTAAGGGGACGCTGATCAATACAATAAACAAAATTATATACATATTTATAATTTCCACATAATTTACACTACTTTTCAATTCCATTTGTCTAACGACTCAAATAATTTTAGAGTCACATCCTGATGGCCTAACAACGATTCCATAAAAGATCGTTTATTTATGGTATGTTATTTTTAACACAATTTTCCTGTTTATATTCAGTTTCAGGTTTGTGTTTTTTATGTATATATTCAAGTTGAATAATGACTTAACCGTGGAGAAAAAAAAGATTTATAGACGGAGTAATTTCATATTAATAGGGTTTCAATGTAATTTCAAAGAAAAACAAGCCTTTGTGAACACACAAGTCCAAAATAAAAAAATATTAAAAAAATATATCATACAATTTTACACCAAAAAAACCTCATATTAGATACGTTTTGGAATAATCCTAAAGATTACATACTCATACAAATAATACGTTAATGACAAGGACATCAATTCTTATACAGTATTTTAAAAATGTGAATTACCATAGAAACTATATGTACAACAAACTGGCATGATGAATCTAAATAATAATTCACCAATCTCTGTCCGTCCGTCCGACTGTATGTCCCACATTTATGGTCAAATTTGAACTTTGAAGGTACCTATGGAATCCTTGGGTCAAGGCGGACCTAATAAACTATTTTCAAAGTGATGGAACCAGAAATGAAGAAAAAAATGTCATTGGATACACCTTTTCTTATTTTTACATCGTCATATTAAACATAACATAAGATGTAGAATATTTTTAATACTTCTTCATACTTAATTATGATCAAGGAAGTTGAGAATTGAGATTGATAAGCTTCAAAACACTGAACTTTTGCCTCTTCTCTTATATTCTTTAAGGTCTGTTTCACTCACAAACTAGCTCCAAAACCTACCCATACCCGAAGGGCGAACATATGGGCGCCTTAGGCGCCCAAATATGCGAGTTTACTAAATCAAGAAGAATAAATAAACTAGAGGCATATATACACTCAGAGAGTGCAAACCTCCGCCGTCACGGGGTCCTTAGAGCCTTCCGAGGCGAATTTTTCACGACTGGGGAGGCGTAGAGGGACGGGGAGGGTTCCTAGACGGAAATTCCGAGAGGAAGACGCTCCCGGCACCCGATTTCACAGCACAGCGACATCTATTGGCAGAGTAGCTAACTTAAATATTTATTAGTATTTAGCTCATTTGTATCTTAATTCTGCACTCAGAGATGCCAAAATGTAATCACTGTTCCTTTGGCATTTCAACAACTCCACAAAATTTCATCCGAATCTGTTCAGTACTTTTTGAGTTTCCTGCTGACAAACCAACAAACAAACAAACAACACCAGTGAAAACAATACCTCCTTCGGCGGAGGTAATAAGAATATATATATATATATATATATACCTATATAAATATATATTTATATATAGGTAATATAATATTATATATATAAAGATAGATATATAGTTTATTTATGTCAAAGATATTCAAGTATTTGAACATACATACAATCCCATTTATTTTTACATAAAGTCTGAGATAGAAAATACTTTTTAATATGAGTCATAGCCCAACTTTATGCCAACAACTCATGCTCACAGATGAATGAGAAAACATCTCATTATAAAGGATGATAACTACATATTACATGTCGAATGCCTTTAAAGTCCTATTGCATATTACCAAAAGCCAGACAGTATTTATTTTTCTCCCTTACAAAACATTTTCTTCCTCCTTTATCTCGCATATTCAAAGGGGCATCAACAATATTTATAAGGGATGAGCCTAGGATTCAACCCAGACATTAAGATTAGGCAAAACAAAATAACGAACCGTGCCTTCAATAAGTTTTCCTCATTATTATTATTTAAGGAGAAAAAGGTGGAGGAGTAATTAGTGGCTCATTGAGTAGTTTTTGAGGTAAAATATGTGTATGTTTGCTATTTCTATTTTTTCCCCAACTATGTTTCTAACCCATAAATAATTGTGGGTTTGCGTACATGAGAGAGTTAATGGTAGGTGAAAAATGGCATTTGTTTGTTTCTATAATTTGTGGTTATTGAGGAGACGAGGGGGGGGGGGGATATTTATTCTTAATAATTAATATTGTCTATTTATATATTAACTGTATATTTATAGTACTATTTAAGGATTTACGTTTAATAAAGGGTTTGATAGGAGAGTGACAATAAAATAATATATTTTTAACACAATTAAAGTAACGAAACTTCCATAAATAACCGTAGATTATTAAAGATAAAATAAGAAGAATATAAAAAATGTATTATCTTGCTCTAAAAGGGTTGTATTGGTGATAAAATAATAGGCCAATTTAATGTAAGGCATCATTATTGATAGTCCAGAATTAGTTTTTTGGACGATCAAAGAAAACTTCTAATATTCTTGAGCTATCACAATCTTTTCTGTGGGGACTTTTGCATAACATACATAATACAAATAGAGGATTGTGGTGACTAAAACATAATTGTGCTATTAGGTAAACTGAAAACTCAGAAAGCAAAAAAATCTGGCATAATTTTTTGAAATATATTTTTTCATACCTTTAAAATCTCAAAATAATTCAATCCGATCGGGAATAATATATCTTTTAGACTATGATCTAGAAACCTAACAAGGTTACTAGATAACCCAGAAAGTGTATACACAAAAATGGATTTTGATTTATAATATTTTTTTTTCAAATAAATATAATCTAAGAAACTCTCAATCTGATAGGCAACGTCAAATTACTGCAAAAAAGTATCAGGGTAATCCGATGTAATACTTCCTTTGGAAATATCACAGTGAAAAATACCAATGCTTCTTCAAACTGATGTCGTATTAAATGCTTTAACTCATATTTTTTAAAGAAAAGAATGAATACAGATGACTTTGACATTACATTTTTTGACGACCTTTGCAGAGCGACTTGGACAAGGTTAATCCCCCTGCCTCAGAAAACAAATCATAAATAATTGTTTTAAAAATATATGTACATACCCCATGGGATGAGGGGTTGACTAATTAATTTTACCTACTTGAAGATTTGAAATACTCTGAGGAGAGCATCTAAACAAATAAGTTGAATCGATGTTGCTTGCTTTTGTCGTAACATGAGTTAATTATTTTTTAAGATGTGCACAGATGTTGTGGAAATTGTTACAAATGAAATGTGACTAGGATTTAGAAGGGCTTTGTACAGATTGTATATATATAATGCACTTTTACTTATTTTGCTCCTTATACTAACTGAAATAACATAAGGAGGTTTCCCATTTCAGGATTGTCTAAAAATAATGTATTAGTAAAAATTCAGACAATTTCTAAAAACAAATGGTTTTGAAAACATTGATTTTTCTTGTTCTAATCTATGTTAGATATGCTAAATAAAAAGTATATATTTTTTAGTTTTAGTATATATATGAAAATTGTGACACTAGAACTACCAAGGGGTCATTATGACATTTTTACAGATTAAAACTGGGATTTCTGGGCTCACAGATATAGCCGAACTTCCATTTTACGTATAGCTTTTTTATCTTATCTTACATTTGACATACTAAAATTTTGGTATTTGTAGCTCCATTGGTAAACAAGAAATGCAGTATCAAAGAAGCGCAGGCATTGCTAAATTGATAATTGTAATAATAAACTTACAATAAATGTACTTTATGTGAACGCTCTTTTGGTGGAAATTGTATTAAAATTACAAACAAAATTACAAAATACAAATATCAAAATAATGTATATGTGAATTTAATGTTTTTCATATTTTACTTTTAAATATAACTTATGAATAAAACTATTTTATTCATTACATATATGGTCATTCACGACCCCTAATGGTTGTTCATAGGGGGGGGGGGGGTCAACTGTCTGGTAGTTTTAGTGTTAAAGGCCGGACTGTGGATGATTTAATTTTTTATATTGAAGGTATTATCATAACAAGTCTCTCAGGAGACATAACCAAAGAAGCTGGAAATGGGCTGGCGATATAATTAATATGTGCCTGAAAGATCGAAGCTCTGCATAAGCACTATCAAAAGGATTTTAAGAGACATCGTGCATTTTTAAACCAATCTATA
The DNA here is from genome assembly GCA_013387185.1 of Caligus rogercresseyi. Lineage (NCBI taxonomy): Eukaryota > Metazoa > Arthropoda > Copepoda > Siphonostomatoida > Caligidae > Caligus > Caligus rogercresseyi. The sequence goes on along the minus strand of CP045900.1, from coordinate 2,337,983 downwards.
AAATGATTTGTCCTTTTATATAAGGTTATTCTTCAGGGTAGTAAATATGAACTACAATGTTCATTTATGTATTTTCGCAACTGCCCTGAATAGTTTTACTCTGTTTCTGTATATAATTTTAGTATATTTATTTTACAATGTATAAAATTTTCCAGTTAACCGAATAACATGTTTTTAACCGAAAAAAACCCACTAAAAATAAAAGAGATTATGAAAATCTGGCATGGTACCATTAAGAAAAAATCACATCATTAACATAAATTGTAGCTGTTTTAAAAGAACATATTATTGTGATTCTAAGTTTTTCATTCATTTTAAAAACAGATATAACATGGAAGTATACCCTAATATATACTACACCTAAGGATTCATTTCCATTGAACCATATAGGACATAAAAATTTAATTCTACAAAAGGGAGACATTGCAAAATAATCCATGCGTATAAAATATTTGTCTCCATTGAGAATTTTTATTATTATTTTCACTCGCCAAATATGAAAGCGACAATAATTGCTTTTAATTAAGACTACATTATTATTTGAATGTAGATTTTCATTTTAAAATAGTAAAATACAAGAATAATGAATACATAGACTAATGAATATTCATACACACACGAAGCGTGCATACATGTATGTATTTATACACATTTCAATTTATTTCTGCCTTACTTGTGACTGCTTATATTAAAAGGTGTTTCTTTTGTTTTTGAAATAACTTCTTATATTTTTAGAAGAAATATCCAAAGTGGAAGTGACTCATTTGAATACCATTAAATGATTTAAATATTGATTTTTAAATTGTATTACATATATATTATATTTTATATATATATATATATATAATATATATATATATAATATATCTTTATTTTATATTTATAATAATATATAATATATATATATAGCATCAAAATCTAAATACCTAAAGGCTAAGTAGTAGTAAAGCGAGAAATGTTAAAAAGTTTTAGTAACGTCATTGTGAAAATAATATGGTTTTTATAACCCATATTTTTATGGTGTCAACAAGAATAGAATAAGTATTTAATATGAAAATACATACACTACATAGTATAGTTTTCTGACAGAAATAAAATATGTTCTCCATCAACAATATTTTCCTGGATAAACAAATATCAATAATCGAATATTGTATTTTTTGATCGCATAAAAACCTATAATATGTTGGTTCTTTTAAGTTTGGTTAATAGGATATTATATAGCCTGTTGGAATCGATTTCAGAAAAACTGAAATTATTACTTAATGCTATGAAAAAACGCCAAGTTTCATGAATTATAAGGAAAAGGAGTACGATAGCAAGAGCGTAAGGCGTGTTTACCTCTCAATCCTGGGGCGCAGGTTCGAATCCCGAGAGGGAATGATCATTGGTGGTCTACCTTATTGATAAGATGCTAGGTTCGATAAACTAATTTTAACTCTGTGATGTTTAATTATATCCACTCTAAAGCAATTATATCGAACCAATTAGGCAAAACTTATCTTATATTGAAGGATTATAATACGGAGGTGTCTTTATACATATTCGAAGTGGATGCGTAGAATTATTCTGATTTCACGTATTCAATTACGTGAAAATACTAAAGGAGTGGGATAGCTCAGTGCGTTAAAGCGCACTCTAAATGTTGAGGGACCAGGTTCGAATGTTGGTTTACCTCATTGATAAGTTCCTAGGTTCGAGTGACTAATTATAAATGCTATAACGCTTTTTATATCCAGTCGGAAGCTACAATTCTATCGCACCATAAAGGCACAAAGAAAAATGTTTGCAAAATTTATATTTTTGCTGCAAATTGAGGTCATCTCCTTTTGGATATAGATATGCACTTCTTTTCTAGGTTATGATAATAACTCTCTTTTCAATATATCATCGTCACCTAAGAATATTAATTTGATACACTTTCAATGAAGGATGAAATTAATAATGCCTTGTCCTCCGCTTGAAATATTATATCCGTGAAATATGAAGAAAAAGAAAGAAGAGATATGTATATCGAGAAACTGGAGACATTTTTAGATACCTCTCAAGTGTCCTTGGATATTATCATGTAGTATTCACTAATTTCTTTTATCTTTATTCTTTGAACAACTACTTGAATAAACTTAAGATTTTTATTGTTGAGAAGGGTGGTTCTATATGTTAATATTAATATATATTATCTATGGAAATAACTACAGTGCGTTTAAAAAACGCGGAAAATTTTCTTGCTCGTGAAAATGGCTTATTTCTAGCGCTTTTCTTACGTTTACAAGCTTCATTTATACTTCATTAAAAGAACTTTAAAAGAACTTTCAGATGATACCCATTAAATTGATGTGAGACTTCAGTTTGGCCTTGAAGGTCAGGATGAAGTTCATATTGGATTATTAACAATTTCTAATTAAATTGGATACTGTGCCAACATGCTTTAACCAATCAAAGTGAAAGTTTGGCAATTATGGATAGCTATTGGTAGTATTGATTGCACCATTATTGTCCCATGAGTATGGACATCAAGGACATTAAGGCCAAAAATATCCTTTTTTTCTTGTTTTCTAAAACAAGTTTTTTGATAAGTTGAATAGAGAAAATTGAAATTATTCCGTGATCACAGTAACCAATTAAAACACAGCTATCAGACGAGCTATTTTGAGTCAAAATAAGAGTATTTTGAGCTGATATATTGAGCAAATGGAAATTAAACGAGAGCGTGTGGCAGCTCTCCTGGCCGCTGGACACAAAGTCCAGGACAAGCAATGTATATATATTGAACTTTTTTTCAAGTTAAAAATATTTTATTCGGTAATCTGCATCAATTTTATACAGTTTAAAAATAAAATACACTAAATTATATACAGGAGACAGAGTAAAACTATTCAGGACAGTTGCAAAGATACATTAATGAACATTTTAGTTCTCTTTTACTGTTCTTTTATTGGCTATATAGATCGATAGAATTGCATCCGATTGGAATAAATGAGCATACTAGCATTCAAATTAGTCTATCGAACCAAGGATATTAACATTGTGGTTGACCAAAATTGATCTTCCTCACTCGGGATTCGAACCTGCGCCCTCACATTAAGAGTTGAATTGCTTTGAAAAGATCATGGTGTCCTAAATAAGGTATTGTTTTTAAAGAAATTATTTTTAACGATATTTATAGAACCAAATTAAAAGAAATAAAGGAATAAAAATATTACCTGTATAAAATCCATACATAATTTTATTGCGTCATGTTCTTCAATTTAAGCATCCTTAGTTATAAAAAAGTAGTTGAGGTACCTCAACTATCTCCATGGGGGGAATAGAGAGTAATCCCATAATTCAAAAAAAAAAAGCTGTCGTCAAGGTTGTCCTTTGGCTCCACTTTTACTTATTATTGGACTTATTGAACTAAGCGACTCAGTAATTAAAAAGTACAAAGGTTTTGGAGTTGATTTCGGTTTTTCAAAGAACATTATCGATTTATATGCAGACGTTGTTACGCTAATGATAGAGGCCAACTAACTCGAAATACATTCATTAAGCGTATTGAAATATTAATAAACCACTTCAAAAAAATTGAAAAGAGATCGGGATTAAGAATTAACAAAAAAATTATCAATTCTTTCAATGGGCAAGTGAAACCCTGAGAAGATCTACAGATTGCAGGTTGTTCCGTCAAGCAAAGCTTGACCATTTTAAGTATTTCATGGAATCCACAGGAGCCTCTCAATAGAATTGGCTAAAGATAAAAAATCAAATCAGTCTCTCAATTCCCCGCTGGAGAAACTTTAACCTACAGAAGAGGATTGACCTCTACAACTACTTGTCGTGCCACCTGTTATATATAAGCATAATCTATTCCGTGGCTTGCTGAGCGCGCAATAGTAGAAGAAGACATTTGGCTGGGTCCCTTTTCCATAGGAGTTATCTAAATGCCCTTAAGAGACCACGATCTCACATAGGTGGAGAACTAAGTTTACTCCCAAAAAAAGGATTTTATATCTTAAATATCAAAGGGGTCACTAAGAATATTATTCCTGGTATCTTCTCTTTGGGTTGAATTCCAATCCCAGTAGTTCTTCAAAAACTCGTGCTTTAGACATTTCACTTTTGAGCTGTAGGAGCTATATCGCACATAGGCTAGCAAGTGATAACTTCGTTTGCAAGGATGATTTGCGAGCCATCTTGATATCAACCACTGCACGTTACTCGGCTCTTACAATTAAAATTCGAAACTCAAATACTGGTGCTTGGAATTTACTGGTAATTAAGTTCGTTTTTATCCGTCTTGTGCCGTCGAACGCATAATTTTTTAAACATATAATAAAATGTCATCAAAAATTCAAAAGATTTTATCCTAGTTCTCTTTTTATTTTAAGGATGGTTGTGATTTATCTGAATTATCTTTGGTCTGGGTGGTAAAATAACTCCCATATTATATTATTGTCATGCGTTTTTTATATTTATCATGTTATATTGTCGATTTATAATGTTTTGACTACTTTTTGTGTTTAATGTATTTTAATTTGATGTGTTTGTTGTAAAGAATATGTGCTTTTTGTTTTAAGTTATGTTTTATATTATTCAGTGGGTTTTTTTTGCCTTTTAACTTTTGTTTAGAGATATAATTTTAAACTAGAATGTTTATTTATATATGTAATTTCTCTAATCAATAAAGTTTCTTATTAAAAAAAGTAGACGTCAGAAAATATACAAAATAATTCACTATCCCCAAAAATTATAAATCCAGTTAGCCCCAAAAAATCATTTATGTATATATTTATACGAAACCAATTTTTTATGTGTATATCAATATTTAATAAATAAACTAATAAAGTATTTATGTTAGTTATGATACTGCCAAAAATAGATTTAAATACAAGGTATGGCCGTATTGCCAAGAGAAATGACCTTTATTGGCTGTTAATGACTTCCTTTAAAAGTCAAATGTAACGTAAGTAAACGTTGAATTATCTTATTGATGGAAATAACAATGATATGATTAAAGACGTTTTCACTATCTAATGAAACATGAAATAAGCAGACATTTTTTTTCTATATACCTTGGTACCCTTAATATAACTAGAGGCATATATACACTCAAGAGTGCAAACCTCCGCCGTCACGGGGTTCCTTATGAACCTTTCGAGGCGGATTTTTCACGA
>CP045900.1:2305181-2332730 GCA_013387185.1 Caligus rogercresseyi | reverse complement strand
ATATACTTTCATATATATTCATTTAAGAAAAATATATCTTTTAGGGATACATAAATTATTTACACTCCAGAATATCAATATTTATATACTCTTGATGCTTTTGGTGTTTTGTTTCCTCTCTCATAAAGCTTTATTTTCTGTCAGTGGTCACACTCTCACACACTGTGTGAAGTGGCATGTGTTTCGGATGGAGATGTCTTATCGCCAGGGGGTAGGGGGGAGTAGGCAGAGGACCGAATAAGGGTGTTGTGTGCTCTATCGAGTTTCTTTTTTTTTCATGTTTTGTTTCGGCAGTAAACAAAATTTGGAGAAGGATAACATAAATGTGTAAAGAGAGATTAGATTACGACTGAAGGAGTAGGAGAGAGAAAGGATATAGTAGGGTGGAAAGAAGGAGGGGTGCATTCAAATGCATTCTTTAGTAGATGCCCCATCATTGATGGATGGTTGCATACAAACATATTTATTCAAGGAGGAGGAGAAGGATTCTAAAGTACTTCCTTATAAAAGTTAGACAATATTAATAACGAGTAATGTGCCACATCAAGGGTGAATAATATGAGGATTCGAATATATTTTTTATATATTTCTGTAACACATATATATTTTCTAACAAGTTAAACAGTTTGACTATCGGTATTGACCAATGAAAAGGAATATTTTTGAATATTTTTCATGATGATCATGAAAAATAACATACATGAATGTGAGACACTTATAATGAATTATGCGTATCAGTGTAATTAATAACGAAAGAATATTAAAATTTGGCTCCAATTTTCATGAGCTTGTTACTACTGGGCTATAGGTATGTTACATGTACAGCAAAGGACTCTTGTGCAAAAAACGGCTTTTATAAACACAAATTGGTTTTTTAATAAAAAAGTTATTTTTATGTCCATATTACATATCATTTTTTTCATACACCAAACTCATTTTTGAAGGAGGTTTATAACTAACCGGAAGTAGCCTTATAATTTTTGCCGGATGAAAAAAATATTGCAGGACATTCTTGTCCAACCTCACTCGCGATGAAAATGATTTTGGATTGCGACAAATTAATTTTTTAAGACATAATCTAAATTGTATACATATGAGTATACATATTTCGATATATTGGACATCAAATCAATATCCTAAAATTACACTTGAGGATAAGACGAATTAAACGGATATCAATTTTTATATCTTCTATCCCTGAATTGACCAATAAAAATATTATGTTTGTCGAGCTATGTAAGAGCTAAATTGAATTATTTGACTTTGGATTTATGGATTCTAATTTTGGTTTTGTATTTACAAAAACTTATAGGAAACTAAATCAGTTAATGATATACTATTAAAATATTATATTCGTAGTTTGCTTACAAAATATGACAAATGTACGATGTATGTTATTAGGGTCATTCACATAAGAGGGCCTTTACTTTATATCTTCATTGCATTTGATTAAAACTGTTGATAGGTGGATGTGTTAGGTGATATGAATTCATTCTCATTCCTTGTACATGATATGAGCGATCCCATTAATCACAGATTAATTCCTTTATTAGGCAATCGGGCAATCATCAATATACCAATGAGAGATAAAACCCCAATCATATTACAAACTAGGGGCATCATGTTTTTTGTAACTTTGCGGAGGAAATGGGCTTGATAATTGTTCACATTTCATGAAAATATTATTTACATGTAATATTTTCAGCGTGTGTATTGTTAAAAAAACTACGATAATACAACCAGTTGTTATTGTAGGGTCTTATTTTATGGGTTTTTTTTGAAAAACTCTACAGAAATAAGGGTTTTTCAAACATTTTGCGTACTTGTATATATTTATGTCTTACACTTTCATCGAGCTCTTGTCTCACCAGCTACTTTGATGAATGAGATTCGAAAATTATGCCAAAAGGATTGAGATTCCACAACTTTAGCTTTACATCAATGGAACCCTCAAATATTGTTCTCTAATGCAATCATGAAATTAATCTCATATACAATCATGATGCACAATATGGTTTATTGAGGTAAATATTTACATTATGAACAAAGAAACAGTCATATATACTTTATTTGTACAACTAGAAATACAAATCTAATATATGCATTTCTCACTATAGTCATTACTTTTAATTATGTTTGCTTACCTTTTAATATGCCCATAACTTTTTTGTTTGAAATCGTGAAGCAACAATAAAGCTTAAGCATTTTGCCTAATATTACAATTTTATTGGGAGTGCGATAGCTCAGTGTGTTTAGGCGTGTTCAACTCTCAATGGTGGGGGGGGCAGGTTCGACTCCCGAAAGGGGAAGGTCAATTTCGGTCAACTTCACTGATAAGATCCAAGATTCTTTAAACTAATTTTAACGATATAATGCATATATATGCATACGGATGCAATTTAATCAAACCAAATAGGCAAAAAAATGTTATTAAAAAATCGAAACCATACATATTTTTTTAAATAAGTAAACATGAGACTATTTTTGATATATATATATATATATATAGTACATATATGTGCCAAAATTACTTAAATTAATATATTTTGCTTCGAATAGCAAATGTCTTTCTAATTATATATTGTTATCATTTAGCTATTATGCATTTATATTCCGTTTTATGATATTGATAAAAATTGGCTCTTATTATAGTATTCCTCATAATTTAGAAGCCTGTAGTTTTAAAAATAGAACGGGATTATCTATATTTGTTCGGAATTCGGAATTTACATGTTGTTTAAGATGAATTTGGTCCGTCTGAACTGAGGGCATTGCCTTTTTGAACTCCCATGAGATCAACATTGATGTAGATCCATGGCTAATCGTTTGAATTGCCGACATACATCTAACCTTTTGGTAACAACATATTTTCGTACATGCAAATGATATATACTTATTTGCAATATAATTGCTCGTGCGAAATCTTCATTTTGTTACTTTCTATAACTAAAAAAATGATTCGTTATTTATCCAAAGAGGTTTGCTTCATAATTCGTAAGCATACTAAAAACTAACTTTTTACATTGGAGGATCTATTTGTAAAATAAAATAAAAGCACATTAGTATATTTAATTATATAAAACACATTGCTTACTCTTATAAATATCTTTAAACTTACTATAAATTGTACACCTGTCTATAAAGATGTACCATGCCCTTGACATGAACATTTACTTCTTGAAATATAAGTAATCACATGTTAAGATATCTTATGAATATCTATAAAAATAGAATATTTATACCCTTACTAGTAATACATGTATGTCATGTAAATTCACATATAAAAAAGACTGTTAAACTAAAGTATATTTGGGCCCAACAATATGTAGAGTAAGAAGTATATGAACCACTCCATCCCTTAGAATTGAAATCAATTTTACAATGCATCAAGGATTGCTGCTTTGGGCTTCAAATACCATTCCTCTTCAACAGTAGCGTCTTTGAAAAAGAAAAAAAAGTTGTCCATTGGTTTCGTTAAGCTTGTATAAATGTGTAGCAAGTCTTTTAAAAGGATTTACAAACATTACTTAAGTGATTATCCATTATTTTACCACTCTGATTTATGCTTTTTTAAATGATTTGAAGTAGTACATATATTCGTTGGAGATAATTTTTTAATACTTTTAAACATTTTAATACACATTAATCTCAATTTCAATGATTATCATTTCACTTGTATTTGTTTTAGAACTGTGAATAAATATATTGAGTCGTTACTAAACAGTGCTTATATATTTATAGTTTAATCTACAAACCACTTATGACTCCATGTTACAACCCAATAGATACAACAACAAATAACATCTCTATCCATATATCACGCTACTCCCTAATATAAAGGTTTATACATCCCCCTATTAGAAACCCATTAAAGAAACGTCTTTTTGTGCGTCTTTCTTTCTAAAAGCCCATATATCTTTGTAGATATCCATTAAAAGGAACTTTGCTCTTGACATCTTCCTCTTTTTTCCGGACGAGCTGCCCTAAAAAAAGAATGAGTGGTTAACAGAGACTCTTTATTAATTCTTATTTTGGATGAAAAAAGTTCTCACAATTGGCGTCAGTCTAATTAAAATCATTTCGTTTTCTTCACTAAAATACAAATAAAACGTCTGTTCCTCCCCCTTTTTATTAATCCCTTCACTATATTTCTTTGTGTGAGTGCAAAACAAAAAGAGAAAAAAACAGAATTAAGAAGGCTTCCGACGAGCATCTATTCTGTTTTCTTTAAGAAGACATAAACCGACCGACAAATTATTATTATGATGATGACATTACCACACACTTGAACAAGAAATTCCTTCCCTTAAAAATAGTAATAGGACTATTCATAATTTCCACGTGGATTAATCATACAACTAATGGAATTTACACATTTTTGTACTCAGTGAGAAGAATATATATATATATATATATATATATATATATATATATATATATACATATATATAATATAACTATACATATCAGACTTGTTGATTTATCGTTCATTTGTTGTCGTTCGCGAACGATGAACGACGAACGACAAAGTTTTTGACGAACGATTCAATTTAAAAATACCTATGAACGACAAACGATAACTTATGGTGAACGACAAACGAACGACAATTATTCGCGAACTTAAACATGTCTGATATATGATATATATATATATATATCTATATATATATATATATATATATATATATATATATTTGGTCATTATTGCTTAGGTAATTGAATATGAACAGATCATTTTACTACTCAAGAACTGGCAAGAATATTTTTATGTATTGCCTTTGGTCTTGATTTATGGGGAATAAATATTGAACTAAAATGTTCAAAAACTTATTTCAAAATATAATTTATTTGTAGAAAATGCTAATACTATATCTAAATATATATTTTACCTCCAATATTAAAAAATAATTGTGAAATTCAAAAAGAGGAACTAAGAAGATATACATATTAGTGATCATACTCAATCACTTCCAGGATTAAAATACAAGCTCACTATGAGAATACATAGTTTATTTTGGTTTTGTTTTATTTGGAATGTATTAGTCTTGATACGGTTAATAAATAAAAAGTAATATATTTATTTAAGATATGATATATCACAGTTCCTCTTATAATCATCTATTATAAATAGATATTTGAAAAAAAAAAAACAAGTTCGAATTCCGAGGTGGAAGATCAATTTTGGTCAACCTCATTGATAGGTTCGATAATGTTATTATACTTATTTATATCCACGCGGATGCTATTCTATGGAAACAAATAGGAAACAAAATAATGTTTTTATTACCTCCGCCGAAGGAGGTATTGTTTTCACTGGCGTTGGTTGTTTGTGTTTGTCAGCAGGATAACTCAAAAGTACTGAACGGATTCGGATGAAACTTTGTGGAGTTGTTGAAATGCCAAAAGGAACAAGTAATTAAATTTTGGCATCTCTGAGTGCAGAATTAAGATGCAAAATGAGCTAAATACTAATAAATATTTCAAGTTAGCCTACTCTGCCAATAGATGTCGCTGTGCTGTGAAATCGGGTGCCGGGAGCGTCTTCCTCTTGGAATTTCCGTCGAGGGGAACCCTCCCCCGTCCCTCTACGCCGCCCCGGTCGTGAAAAATCCTCCTCGGAAGGCTCATAAGGACCCCGTGACGGCGGAGGTCTGCACTCTCTGTGTTTATATATGCCTTTAGTTGATCTTAAGTATAATAAATACTAAAAAATCAAATAAATATCGTGAATTTCTCAAAGATGTAATGAAAAAAAAACGATTTCTGTATTTTTATAAATAAACTGGCTAAAAACCTTAGTTATAACAAATATTCATTCCAGACACCAAATAATTTTGTTCGTTTCAAATTTGCACCATCCATAGCTGGATATGCATTATTTTCTAATTCAGAATAGAAGCAGTCAAAATAGCAATCCTAATACAATTTTTGATTCCATTTTTTCTTCTTCTCGGAAGTATAACTGATACAAAAAAAGACAAGTTTCTGGGAATTAATATCATAAAAAACTCTTGAGTGACTGCTCTGCTTTGTCTCAAGAAATCCCCTGTTATGTGCAAATGGTATTCAGTCGTTATCCTAAAGAATAGAATGATAATTCGTTTTTTATAATAATAAGAAGAAGAATAATGTCTTTGTGAATCTCTCAATCAGTATATAAAAAATGCAAATACAATTCTACAAAGAGTTTGTAATGGTTTTTTGTTGTTGTGTGTTTTATCATTTATCTAAAGCTTAATATTCAATGCCCCTCGAGTGAAAAATTATACATTTCCTTACCATGGATCTTTGTATAATTATTAAAATAATTAAAACAGTTTATTTTGATAGCATAAAATATTTCTTTTTTCGATATATTTATCAATTTAAAACAGCCAATACTAATATCGATTTGTGTTACATTTTTTTCTTGGAAGTACAATCTTAAATAAGCAACAGTAAACGTTTTTTGATGCCTAAATTGCCCAAGAGAAACGCATCCAATGTATGTAAGTAAACGAATATTAACGAAATTAATAAAAAACAGATATAATTTTTATATTTCCGGTCCTAAAAGCTTTTTTTTCATATCTACTTAAGCAATACAGTGTAATAAATACAAAGATACATTAATAAAATTTAAAAAAAATACACAAAAACAATTTGGATTAAATTGATCGGATAAAAAAAAAGACTCATTGAAATTTTATATGCGCTCATAGCGTAAGAGTAATTATCCCGCCGAGATTTGTTATATTACTTTTCTATGGCATTTTAGTTAGTTCAAGAATACAAAATACGAATTCGCTATATTGAATTCGACAGCCTTGGTTGCAAAAAAGATGACCTCACGGGATCTTTTGCTGCCAACAGAATTACGTGGAATAATTTTAACAGCCGTTGCAGGATACGCTGCTTTTTGGACCGCATTCCTGATGCTTCTGGCGACAACTGGACCTTGGCTTCGGATCAAATCAAATATTTCCCATCGATCTCTACACACCACCTCAAAGCTGTTAACAAGGTTTTAAAGCATTTTAAATAATTGTGTAACTTCAATTTTAAATGTGATGTATATTTGTAATTTAAATGTTTGATTTTGTAACCATGCTTTTGTTTTGATTTTTTAATAATGTTATGATTGCCTTTTGTAATATTTGTTGTGTGGTTCTTATGCCATTGTATTAATTTTAGATTATAATATCTATTTATGTACTTATCACAATTACTTTGGCATTTGTAGAGAACTAAAAAAAAACCGAAATATACATTTTTCATTTAAAAATAAAAGTTTCAATTAGAATAATGGTTTAAGGCGTGTTCAACTCTCACTGTTGGGGGTGCAGGTTCGAATACTCCCGAGAGGGGATGGTCATTTTTGATCTACCTTATTAATGATAAGATCTTAGGTTCGAGTGATTATTTACACACTAGTATACTTATTTATATCCTGTCGGATGCAATTCTATCGAACCATATAGGCACAAAAAAATGAGTGATCCTACGACATTGTAATTTTAAAGTTATTTAAGTTTATGTTTTTATCCATCACAAATATCTAGTTCTGATGAAATCTGGTGTAAAGAATTTTAAATTAATCATTCATTTCAGAAGTATTTCTTTTACTAATGGATTCAATATGTATAATTGTACACGTTTCACATATTAAATACCCATATAATCAAATAATTTAGTAAAGCCATCAAACTAAATGGCTTAACAGTATTAGTTATTTTCATTACTAGATACTTTAAAAAAACCGTCACTCCGTATTTGAGATCAAAATTTCCTAATTTGGAAGCGTCCAATGGCTACAATTGTCATGAAAATATATCTAAACAGCTAAAATTCTATTCAGAATAACGATATTAAGAAGATTTTTATATTAATTACATATAGATTTGATAAATTTGTTTTTATATACATAATTATTTATTTTGAGTGTCATTTAGAAAAATATAGTTAATTAAAGACTAAAAGTTATGGTTCGGATTTTAGTTTCTTCAATGTAATCTTTATTTTATTTTTTTACATTTTTTATGTTTAAAATTAATAAAACCAGAAGAAACTTAATTACCCCACATTTAAAGTTAAAAGTCAAAGATACAAAAGTTCTATGGAAGGGAATAGACAGAATATAAAGAAACCTTTTGCGCAGGAAATAAAACATGAAAAGCTCCATAAAAGTAAATATATAAACTATATAGCATACAGGAGGTAAGTTCTATATACGAGACTAGATCAGAGTTTTTCTTCCTCTTTTTCCCAAAGTAGTGTATTATTTTCATAGAAGTTTTTTGCGTATTGGGAGTTAGCTATTTATTTCTTTACGCATACCTATTTTTGCTAAAAGTTACGACCATAAAATATATACTACTGCAGTGTGTTTTTAAAAGCGCATTATATAATAAACTTTATGGCTTTATTTTTAAAAACAAAGTTCTTATACAGTGGATGAGGCATAATATGCTAGGTTATAAATACAACAATCATATATTTTGAATAGGCTCAGGATCAAAGATAATAGATAATACAAGATGCGCAGAACGCAATGTTTAGATCCTCTGATTAGAAAAGAAAAACTGAAACGTCACAGATGACGTCACAGTAGCTATTTGTTATTAAATAAAATCAAAGGTACGTTTAAAAACAGTGATTAATTTCAATTTCGGGGACAAAGGTGGTCCTGGTGGACCACTTGGTTGAAGCCCGGGAGCTCTCCGGCGGAGGCGGTGCTACAGAGGACGGCCACGTTGCTCCAGAGCTCCTAGATGCGTGCGGGCTACCAGCCAAAGGCCTCAGAGTCCCGTGCGGTGTTCAGGACTTCACTTCCTCCCTGATGCTGAAGCTGTGCGTCCCCGGGTGGCTCGTGGCAGGAGGGAGCCTCCGGACGTTATTCCTTTGAGAGCTTTTACGTTCTTAGCTTTGTTGTCCTAGAGGTATTAGATATATAGGCAAATCGTAGCTGTGATGACGTCACATTTTTTTAATTGGAAATATCCTTCTTTGTTTACATGAGTTCTGCCCCCCCCCCCCTGGCTCAGGATCAAATAAAATAAGGCTTTTTAATTAACCTTTTCTAAAGATTAATACATATAAAAAATTATGTATCATAAAAAGATTAAGAAACGAAGAGATGATTATAAAAGTACTAAAAAATATTTTAATTCAAAATTAATTTACTTCAAGTTCAAGATTATTTACACTATCTCCGCCTTAAAAGTTCGAGTCGGATGGCTATATACTATCATAAAATTGCCTCATTATATAGTATTTATTCTCGGTTATTTTGAATTATTTACATATATTTTTGAGATACACACAAACATATACGTATATATATACATATTGTATTCCTTTGTTCAAGAATAGAGTATTTCTCTTTAATACTAAAACTATTTATCCCATCTTATGTGTCAGTTTTCACAGTCTTAAATTTAAACTACTCCATGGTATTATATGAATATTGGGGACAATAGCTTAAAAGTAAATGAGGAAGTTTCACCAAACTTTTAATACTCTCCAAACTTACTATTTACTCATGCACTCTTTAAACAAAGATAACCTTCCGAATAATTTCTTTTTGACAAAATCCAAAAGTGGCGTGATTGTCCGATTATTATAGGGGTTTTTATTCAGTGACTTTGAGGCTCCATCAACTTCAGAGCAACTGGTGGAAATTATAAATATGTATATAATTTTGTTTATTGTATTGATCAGCGTCCCCTTAGTATTATTATATTCTTGTTGATCTCATGTCTTATATTTGTAGTATTAATGTATAATTTTACACGTGTTTTTGTTCTTTCTTTGGGTTATTATTATTTGTTGTATATAGTTCACTTTGGAACGCCTTCGAATATAGAAGGGGGCAGATGTCTCCCAAAATTATAGATACAGTCCACTTTTATTGAGGCCCGTCCCTGCCTACAAAGGGAAGGAGTTCACTTGGAACTTTTCAACTGGTATGTTAAGGATATCTAAAGAGTTCTTCTAGCTCTTAAATTTATAAGGGTTGAATTGATATCGTAGTCCACTATCCCTATGCCGAACCCGAAATCGGTGGGTATATTATTAATAATCTATGGGCAAATCCATATCACAGCATGACCATCCCCGATTTTGATCATTTTTGCTACACTTATTATAGGTTTTTTCCTATTTTAGTTAGTTTGGACTCCAGGGATATTTTAGGAGATCTCAAAGTTCAGAAAAAAAATAAAAGAAGCCGTCTCCATCTTTTAATTCATAAGACAATAACTACCTTCAGAATTCTTGGAATTTAATTTTTAATGCAGCAAAATACTTACAGGTTACAGAGCTTTCATTTGAATATAAACAGTATACAATACAACAAAAGCTTTAGCGCTTACTTCCGGGCCACTATTTTTCCCAATTATTTTGGAAGGTAGTTCAATTTATTATTTTCCAAAGCAAATAAAATGGAGTGGGATCTCAACGGGATCATCGACCAACAGGCTACTAATTGAAGATATATGAAGTATTATAATATTAATTGTCTTCTTCTTATCCTATGCATGTCACTGTCAAATGTCTTGTTGTGCCAATGTTTGGGGTTTGAATTTTATTATTCAACTGTCCTTTGATTCTTAAATTACCTTTTTGTAATAGAAATACTTTTACTTTTAAAACACAATCCACCCTTGTTACCACACGAATCGATGCTCATCCATAAATGCAGGAAAAACTCCGGCATTCCTGGCTGGAAGAGGTTTCTAATCGAGGCAGCGGTTCTTTTGTCTAGATTTGTATTCAAGCCTAATGAACTCCTTTGCCTTTGTCTCGTTTCCTGAATAACAGTACCTAATACTTAAAGCAATAATAATAATGATGATAATGCCTCGTCATGGCACAACTATTAATTATTAAGATTAATGTATTCTTAATGAAGTCTGCGGTCAATAAGTTTGTATATATTGATCATAATTAATGGACTTTTACTCAACTTTGCTCAACTAGGCATAAAAATGAAGAACTTGCAAGGTATTTTTTAGCAATTTAATCATTCATCTACTTTTATATATAATTTATTTATTTTATAATCATTTTTTTTGCCTATATTGTTCGATATAATTGCATCCAACAGGATATAAATAAGCATTATAATTTGTCACTTGAACCGAGGATCTTATCAATGAGGTAGCAAACCAAAAATGTCCATCCCCTGTCGGGAGGATTCGAACCTGCGCCCCAACATTGAGAGTTGAACACGCCTTAGTGCACACGGCTATCGCTCTCCCTTGTTTTTTTGCCTATTTGGTTCGATAAAATTGCATCGACAGAATATAATTTTTTGGGTACATTTTAATTGAATATTATTATAAAACTATGTGCCTACTATAATACTAAACTATATAAAAGCGAAAATATATATTTTTTATAATGCATACATTTTTATGTGTTGTAAAAAGTAATTTAAAATTCAAAAAAATCAATTCTATCGACTCGAATGGGCAAAAAAATATATAATTTTGAATTATGGAGGCAATTTATTATTTTAAAAGGTCTTAAGTATTATTTTTTTGCATTCTATTTCCATATTGAGTCTATTTATTTGTACACACTATATATTTTCATACATAAAAAACCTTCAAAATATTTATCATCATAGCACTTTGAAGGTCCGTCCCTTGTAGTGTCAATAGGTTGATATAAAACGGTGTTTAAATGTGTATTCATTAATTTAAGAATCAATTATAAGCAGAAGCTAAGACTATATCGTATACCATTCATGGTGTCAAATCTTTAAAGGATTAAAATTATTAGTTTCTGCAATCTTCTAATTGAAGTGTAATCGAGTATATTTGCCATGGGGCACATTCGTTACATTTGTAACTAGTCTAATATAAATAAAAATAGTAAAAATATGTTTAACAAATGCCAATACAGAATGGATTATGTGGGGACACTGCGTCCAATGACCCCAGCTGCGGTTCTGGCAGCGTGAAGTGTCATGGCCGACCTCAAGGCCTTAAACATGTTCCACACCGATATTGCATGGCATGCAAAGGTAGCCGTCTCCCTCCCAATTGGATACGCCACTGGAGTGGTTGACCTCATGGGCCTCCTCAGGATGGAGAAGAGAAAGTCACCAACCGGGTTCCTGGCAACACCGCCCCCGTCGTTGGAGTAGAAGCATTTCCAGGTCTCCAGGGCCACTGCCTTGGCGGCCACCTCGTTGAGGGAGGAAATGCCAGAATGTGATCCCGTATTTTACATCCAACGATGCCCCTGGCGGCGTCAATTATGGCGACCTGCACCGCCTTGTGTGCAACATTTGGCTCCTTGCACTCATAAAAATAATATTTCTTTCAGTTGCATTGAGGCATGGTACTCCATTTTAAAGGATGATTCGTAGACGTATGTGATTCAAGGTACTTCCAATACTTCCCTGGATGCCCTTCTTCTGCAAGGTCATTCATATGAATATAATACATAGCTATCGTTACATTAGGATTATGCTAAAATGATACAAAGTAAAGTTACATATAAAATCTAATTAGTTTAGAGCAGTCGTTATATTTAGAGAAGAAATATATTATAACCTTATGTGCTTTTAGATATTTGTTCGATACATATTTCATCTTATAACATCGGTCATTATATATTCTTTTGATCCTTGTTAATTGCATATCTCAAAGCATTGGTTCGGTATATTTGCTGCGGTATCCCAGACCTACTTATAAAAAGTCTCATAGATTTTTGTATTCATCTAGTACTTCTTTTTTGTATACTTGAGTGAGAGTGAGAGAGAGTCGTTGATGGTAGGCATAAGTGATTATGATTTGCCAAATGACAGAAAAGGCGGCTCCAACCTCGTCCTTCTGCCTAAGTAAAGCATCTCAAGATAAATGGATTTTTGTAGATAAATGAACGCTCTCCTGATTTATTTCTTTTTCCCCATCCTTATTCCTTCTCTCATCTACTATTACCCATCTATAAGCATCCATATCTAACATCCTCCCCCCCCCCCCCCCTTCTTAATGAAACATCATTTTTCAATCTGTCTAAATGATCCTAAAGTGCAAAGGCATCATGATGAGTAAGGAAATGAAAAGCAAATGCTTTTCTCTTCTTCTTTCTTTAAAATATACACTTTCCCACTTTTCTATTTATATAATGAATGCTCTTCTATGTACAAGAACATCTTATAATAACAACAGCCCTAATAATGCCGGGAAAACTGTAGTGAAAACTATATTGCTCTTATAAAGGTTGTGCAGTGACTTGATAAATGAATTTAGAAAAAAGAGGAGGTGGCAAAGACACACCAACGATGCTGCTGCTGCAGAAGGGTCTGTTATTTAATTTTATTTACTCTACTTACTGTTTATTTCAATTAGTTTACTTATAATAATGTTGTTTTTAACTCTGTACATATATTTTTTTGAAGAAGACATTTAGTCTTTTTCATAATCATTAGTTAAAACACCTTTTAACGAGTTGAATCAGATGTTTGTGAGTAAATCGTTTTGTTTTTTATATCCAGTTTCAAATGGTAGATAGCTATCAATTTATTTTATGAAAATAACTTAATAAGTGTCCTTTTAATAATATATATACTAGTATATAATATAATTGTGGCCTAATTACTTATTTTATCATCCCCATCGATAATGCTAAGATATTTCTATATACAGGGGTGTGCAGGCGAATCTAGACTAACTTTGAGTACTTGTATCTCAGAAACCAGTTAGGGTAGAAGCTTAAAAATGTATGAACTGGTTAGTATATCCTATGAGCTTTGTTTAATAACAAAAAGATTGAAAATGTCCTCGGAAGTTGAGCGCAGGACGGCCATTATTGTGGCGTTCCGTTGCGGCCGTGCGCCCAAGGAGATCATCGACTTCTTCAAATTCCCCAAAGCTACTGTTTACAGCATTGCCAAGTCCTTCAAGGAGACCTTATCTCTACCAGCAAGATGGAGCTCCCGCCCACACGTCCAATTTGGTGCAAAACTGGTGCTTAGAGAATCTCGACATGTTCTGGTCAAAGGAGTTCTGGCCCCCAGCAGCCCTGACCTCAACCCCTGCGACTACTACTTGTGGGGCGTCCTTGAGAGGGACACTAACAAGCGTGCTCACAACACTGTGGACTCCTTGAAAGCTGCCATCATCCAGGCAGTGGCCAACTTGTCCAGGGAACAGGTGGCTCATGCCGTTGGGAGGTTCAGGCACCGTGTGGAGGCTGTTATTGTGAAAGGAGGAAGTTGGATTGAATGAACATTAAGAGAAAAGTCATTTAAATTTGTGTGATATGAAAAAAGTCAATTAAAAGGTCTTGTTCTTGGATATGAGTATCTTGTTTCCGTGCTAAAAAAAGTCTAGATTCGCCTGCACACCCTGTAGATGAAAACAGTATTTAAATACTTTAAGTACTTCGCTTATCAATCATATATTATTTATATTTGTATTTTGGACATAAAGCACGAAACTTCAGGCTGAATGACTGTACTAAATTTGTGGAATGAAGTAATTAAGAAATAAAAAAGAGACTCGGATTACAATTGCAAAACTTAAAAATTATTTGGTTTCACTTTAAATTAGTAATCATTTTCCCTGTTGAAGCCTTGATTTAAGCAGCTATATATGTTATGGGTAAATTAATGGTTTCCGAACTGGTTTTACTGCATAGAGATATCGTAATTATTTTATTTTTATTTTCATGACATAAAACGAATATATATATATATATATTGCTTGTTTTCTATTAATATTTTATTATTGTCATACTTTTTGTTTGTATATATACATATATATTTGCAGTAGCCATGAAGGCTAGAGTTACATGAGCTCCAAAAAAATAATACCGAAACAACAACTACAAATATTAAAATAATAAGAATGAATACATAATTAAGAATAGGGACGTTAGAATTATAGCTTTCTGCGACAGATTTTTTTTAGGAAAAGGACCGAGGTTAGAGTCAACCTCTTATATTATATTGGTAGAACTTTATATTACTGACAAAGAACCAATCGGGGTTTCAACGCAACTTTAATTTTTTTTAGAAAATCCCTCGTCTATTTCACGAATTTCATTTTTATATCCATTATCTGTAACTTAAAAAATCCTTATGTATTCTTTTTGGTATATTTTCCTTTATTCCACTTTGTATTCTATAATTTCCTAGAAGAGATAGATATCTTTCGTTGCATGATTTCCCTACGCAAAAGTGCAAAAACTCCTTTTCATGATTGATAAGGCTATGCATTTTTGAAAAGCACATATAACTATATTATTGTTATTTCTAAATGAAAAAGTATGGATCCCCCCAATGCAAATGACTTGATAAAATAAAGTCTTTTCCCTTGAAAGATATCAAAATAATTAATGAGGACATAAATTTTATCTTTGTGTGTTATGCCCATTTGGTGACAACTTTATTGCTTCCAAGAAGTCAAACACACACCAAGACAATATATTTATTTTTGTGCAATAAAGTCTTCATTTTAATTTTTGATAAAATAAATAAAACGTACACGGCTTTTGATCATAATAAAGGTATCTTGACATCGATAGTGACACTAAAGTATAACTGCTTGAGCTAGAATACATAACTATAATTTAGTTGTACGAAATTCATTGTATGACCATTTTTAGGTTTGAATCAGCATTCTCTTAAATAGATAACAATATTTTTAAATAAAATGAATAGCCATAATCATTTTTTATTGTACATCTAGGCTCCTAAAACAATCAGGCTTGTCTCCAACTAGCAAGAAAACGCGCATTTTACTCATTGACACCCGGAACTCAGAACAATCTCATTATTCGTTTGTGTTTTATCAAAAGCGATTATAATTTTTGAGCATATACTGGTACAGAAATGGAATCTACAAGAATAATTAAATCAAGATTAATGCTAAAGTAAATCAAAAGATCATATGAAGGAGGAATTTTTTTTTTTAAATAATATTTTCTTACAACTCGAGTCATTTCTCTGGTTCTTTACGAAGCCTCTTCGTCTCCCTTTATAGCCAAGATAATTATTTTAGAAAACAATTTTATTTTAGCTATGTTACTGATGTTAATAGGAAAAAAGTATGCCTCGGTGGGGGTAATACCCAATCAAGTGTAATTGTTCACAAATCATACAAAAAGTAGTTTATATATATAAGGTCATTCATCTAAATCCGGAACACTACCAACTGCATCAAGATCAATAAAGGGGACAACCTAAACAAGTTTTACGGCCATTTATTTATACATTAGAATACTTACATACAATTTATTCAATATGCCCGCCCTCAGCAACAATGGCGGCCTCAATACGGCTCCTGAAGGCTTTGCAGGCGGTAGTGATGTCTGTGGCGGGAGGTTGCCGGCCGGCCTCTTGAGGGAGGCAACATTGGCATGGAAGGTGGAGCAGGCATATATATATATATATATATATATATATATATATATATATATATATATATATATATATATATATATATATATATATATATATATATTGCAGGGACTGGTTTACTTATATGTCTGTGAGAATAAAACAGACACATTTTACTTAAAAGGTAATATAGACCCTTTAAACATGATAGGCTAATAAAAATATGCACTATCACTCCAATATCTTCATACCTATATATTATTTGACCTACAAGTGTTGATGGATAAGTTTGATAAAAAGCAATTTTATTGCTTTATGGCTCTTATAAAGAAAAAGGCTTTTTGAAAAACTTGTAATACTTATAGCATGTAGTTGCGATGTTAGAAATCGGGTTTTTATGATATGTACCTCACTTTTTCGGCTGATGATATTTCGTCCCTTAAAGGAAAAATGTTTACAAACAAATATTGTTTTTGTCCTTTTAGACAATGATTTTGAATTACAGCCATTGGCACTTAAAGGTTTTTTTGGGTTTCATAAAATAGGGAATCGAAATGAAAATAACATTATAACCCGTTTTTTAAATTAATAGTTTTATATATTTTGATTTTTTATTTGGAACGTTTTGAAACTACTTGTTTAATGTTCAATTGGTTTCTTCTGAATATGGTGGTTTTTGCATTAATTAAGTTTATTGGGTCATACAATCGACACAATTTTATAAAAAACTAAAGCATCCCATCCCATTGTTGTAGACAAAGCCATCTGCCGACTATTTATAGTGCAGGCTATACCAATCTCAATTCGTCATCAAAAAGGTGGTGCAAGACTTTTTGACGGCCCGGTATATTTACACAATAAAATTATTTACAGATATTGAGTTATAGAAGACTTATCCTACCATAAGATTAAATTTAATACTTAAAATATCTGGAAATATTTATGATATATCATTATATAAAAACGAATACATGAATCAACTTTCTCAACATAAAACTGCAGTTGAAATGTTTTAATCTTTCTACATTATTTAATTAAATTGATATATCACATATGTGACACGCCGGCTAAAAAATAAAGGCTTTGTTTTTGTGCAAAAGAATCCACCATTTTGTTATTTTATAGTTAAATAATATTTTATATATTTAACCTATATTTAATTGATAATTTAAAATTAAATAACAAAGCAATAATTATTTTTTATACTTAAAATAATAAATAAAGTTGTTTACTATTGGCATTTTATTCAAGTAAATCATAACATACTTTTTATCATTACAAAGGCCTTTATTGTATAAAAATTGCACATTAATCAATGAAGGATAGGTATAACAAAAAAGAAATTTGTGTTTGAAAACAAATACATGTCAGTTTAAACCAACTTCTTTTATTATACCTTAAATATCTAAATTTAAAACATTTTCTTCATATATATAAATACTAGCGAATATTACCCGGCGCTGCCGGGATTTTCCAACTTGACAATAGTCTGGATGATGAAAAAAAATCACACCAAAATTTTAGTATTATTTTAATTTTCATATTAAAATAAATTCTATGAAAAGTCGTCCTAGGGTCTTCATTTCCATTTTTTCTGTTTTGTATTCCTTAAGGCTGGGTATTTAAACATCATAAAAAGAAGAAATCACACGAATAATTTCAGTGATGCCATCGCATGTGACTTTTCATATTAAAATCAGTTCTTTAAAAAGTTGACATTGGGTATTATTGCCATTTTTTCCGTTTTTTATACCTTACGGCTGAGTATTTAATTATCGTAAAAATAAAAAAATGACACGAATAATATCAGTGATGTCATTGCATGTAACTTTTCATTTAAAATCAGTTTCTTAAAAAGTTATCATGGGTTTTCATTGCCATTTTTTCCGTTTTGTATTCCTTAAGGCTGGGAATTTAAACATTGTAAAATGAAGAAATCACACCAATAATTTTAGTGATGTCATCGCGTGTGATTTTTCATATTAAAATAAATTCTTTAAAAAGTCGTCATAGGGTCTTCATTGCCATTTTTTCCGTTTTGTATTCCTTAAGGCTGGTTATTAAAACATAATAAAAAGATGAAATCACACGAATAATTTCAGTGAAATCATCGCATGTGACTTTTCATATTCAAACCAGTTCCTTAAAAAGTTGTCATAGATCTTCATTGACATTTTTTCCGTTTCGTATTCCTTAAGGCTGGGTATTTAAACATCGTAAAAAGAAGATGAATAATTTTAGTGATGTCATCACATGTGATTTTTCATATTCAAATCAGTTCCTTAAAAAGTTGTCCATGGGTCTTCATTGCCATTTTTCCGTTTTTTTGTTCCTTAAGGCTTGGAATTTAAACATCGTAAAAAGAAGTTATTTTTAAGTCGTTTCATAGAGTGCCTATGTTATTTTCTTATGAGAAGTAGTTCCTTAAAAAGTCGTCATTGCATCGTCATTGCCATTTTTCCGTTTTGTATTCCTTAAGGCTGGGTATTGACATCCCTCTCCATCTCTAGGCATTATTGAAATTTGATTAGCACGATGTTGCAATATAAAAAAGTGTTGTTATTTTCCACAAAACTTAAATTTGGGGGGACATACAGGGACAGAAAGAAAAATATTTTTAAGTAATCATGTAGAAAACGAATTTTCCGGGAAACACTCAAAAAACAAAAAACACGTCTTAGTACCTCAGTCTTATCCACAGAAAATTTGGGCAAAATCTAAACTTGTAAATTTTAAAAAATCGGCAAAAAACGTTTTGGCGAATAAAATAAGCATGTCGATGACGAATTTTCCGGGAGTTGACAACCCCACTAAAACACTCCCTGAGCTCTCAAAACTATTCACTGAAAATTTCGTCAAGATATAATGAACCGTTCGGGAGATACAGGGAAACGAACGAACGAACGAACACGCACAAACGAACGAACGAACGAATCTTTTTTATAAGTATAGATATATATATATATATATATATATATATCTATATATATTGGGGCCTCCAGTCACTACCCTTACGCCACGGATATGACCATCATATTTTTTGTTCTATTGCAATTAGCGATATAAATATTGCTAATCATAACCATCACAAAAAATCTGATTCAAGGTCCTAATTATAAGATCAGTTTTATTATTAAAATATTATTTAAAAAAATATTTTCCTATTTTTAACTTCATGGATATTCCCGCATTAAAAAAATAGCTCCTTATAAATATGGACTGAATGACAGTTTATCCCATTTCTCTTATGACTATACACAGGGACGCCATGTTTTTTTTGTTGTTGTTCAATGATATTTTGGAATTTCCCTTCCGTCTTTACCTCATGTAATAATTTCTGATGCAAATTTACTATCGAGGCAAAGTGAATACTTCTTGTACATAGGTAATAAATAGCACTAATGAGGTAATTTTACGCTTTCACTAAGATACATACTTCTATGTTGATATATACAGTAGTTGCATGTCAATACTGAAGGAATGTTTTGATTCATTCGTATTTGCGGATTTTTTTTATGTATTATTAATAAAACAATGTTTTTTTAACGATGCATTGGTTAAAGTAGTTAAATCTATTCACAAATATATATTTAGAATTTTAGCTTTCCAGTGTTAAATTCTAACTCTTGACTTTTTATTCGCTACATATTTTGAAAAATAATACATAAATAAACAAACTTGATAATATAAATCCATGAAACAGCTATAAGTATGATTTTTAATTATTATTTCAAATGTTAACAAATAAATAGATGTTCTGTATTTGCAGCATATACATTTGGAGTAAGAAAATAAGGGGGAAATACACCTCCCGCTCTTAGCGGAATGGAGACTTAAACTGGCAACGAAAAGTGAACTTTAGTTACTTATAATCAGGGCTGAAGAAAGTCGGTTAAATAATTTTGTAGAGCATTAATGACCACTAAACGCATATTTAAGGTAGATCGATAGATCAGTGTGTTATGGCGTGTTCAATCTCAATGTCGGGGGCACAGGTTCGAATCAAGGAGAATATAAATAAGGTGAGTCAAAGAGGAAATCTTTGACTTATGCTTTTGATCAAAAGGAATAATTTTGTGACGTCACGAATGCTACAATGAAAAAACATTATTTTTTAGTGCAATGATTTAGTAATTATTTCTCAACTTTATCTTCCAATTGAAAATATTTCATTACAATATTGTTCTGTGCTAGTGTACAGAACCCATGTTGCATGAAAATTTGTTAAGTAAATGATTTATCATTAGTATTCATTATTTTAAGTAATTAGCCAATAATAGTTTCAAACAATAAAAATAATTTTTATATTCAAGATTTTCATTTATTTCAAGAAATTTATAAATCACAATAATAGAATTCTACATATGTACATATAAAAAAGGGGAACATAAGAATATGAATAGAATTACGCTCATTAGTAACCTGACCTATGTGTTTAAGTTTTCACTAGCATTTTTCAGTTTAAGTAGCTTATTAAGAAAATTGACTCGAATCCGTGTTCTTTTTATTTATTACAAAAGCAATAATAATTTATTTTGACCAATTTGGATATAAATTGATAAGTGGCTTAAAAATTCTTAAAAAAACATGGGGTCTTTATCGATTGCGTCTTGATGGCTATTATGAAAAAAATGGAAATGATTTTCTAAGAGGTGGCAGAACTTCAAAAATCGGGAGAAGGGGCGGTAATAACTCAATCCAAGGACTTTGTGTTTCTTCAAATCCTTCAATGTTACTCCTCTGTTTCACCAAATGTGGGTGGAGTTCTTTAAACTTCCTGAGTATCCAGCAATATAGGAGAGACCCTCGTTGGAACAGTCATTGGAATTTTTCCTGTGTTTGCCGACTAGGCAGAGGAAGGAGTTTCCGTGAGCGCAAGTACTCAAAGGCCCGGGTACATATGCTCCGTAGAATGAGGGCGGTAGTTACATCTTCTTTTGAGTAGCCACGAATGAACTTTGTCAAAGGATTAATTAACCTTCTTGTTTGAATTCGCTGTGTAATTATTTTCCAATGAGGTTCTAATTAAAGTTTCCTTAAAGTGTTATGAGCCAAGTTTGAGGCACTTAGCTTTGTAGCAGGACAGCTTCATTTTCGTGACTGAGAGTTCCTTATTCCTTCTCACTAGTCAACTCACAATTTTTTTCGTTCACGGGCTTCTTGACGAACCTGTCTGAAGGACTTGGACACACTTGAGGAGGGTGATCCAGGGATGAAGAGTGTAGGAACAACTTGAGACTAAAGCTTCTTCCTATTCTTCCAGCCTGAATATTCCTTTGGAAGTCATCTGGAGTAAAATGACGATCGCAGATCTTCGCATTCTTTAAGCTAATCCTGTCGGATCTTCTGCATCGTGCAATCCACAGATGTTGGATATTGGGATCCCTCGTCGGAAGTGCAAAATATTATGCATCTCGAGGATTATAGCAAGAGGGGATGGCACTAACACCATTACTTCCTCGAGGATATCACATTTTCGCTTTACAATACAAACTGAACTAGAATTCAAGCGTAGCACTTGTGATATCACAACAAAATAGTCAGCTGTCGCCCTGCAATTGCCTACGTCGATTCCCATTGCCTCACCTTATTTATATTCTCCTGGGTTCGAATACTCTCGAGAGGGGGAAGGCCAGTTTTGGTCAATCTCATTGATAAGAGATTCCTAGATTCGATAGACTAATTTATACGCTATAATGCGTATTTTATTCAGTCGGATCCAATTCTATCGAACCATTTGGCAAAGAAATCCAAAAAACCGTATGTTTGGGGTTTATTTGCATATTTTAAAAATAAACTCCTGCACTCTCAATGTATAGGCGTAGGGGAGGTGTTGTTTGTGGGGCAGCATCGAATTAGCCGATTTTTAACAAGAACTGTAAAATATGTGAAAAAATAATATAATGAAGATTATTATTTTCTTTATTGTAATTACACACTATTCATCGCATAATATTTGATTCAGAAGACACCTTCCTTTTTGTCTCCCCAATTCATCTATTGTAGATTCGATATCCACATTTTACTAACGCCTTTCGATGCAAATAAGTCTTAGAGCATAGGACTTTCCTGGCTCATGGTGGACTTGAGGTAGGTCTTGATAAAGCTTTAAAGTAAAGTAGCGCATAGGGGCAGGTAGCTTGGAAAGATTTTCATAGAGTCTCTTTTTTCTTTTTATCCAGTAGATGTCACCTTGGGATTTAAAAATATGACGTCATACCTGGGATTTTCGATCTCATTCATCACATCCATTTAAATAATTGCATTCACTACTACTATTTTTAACTTATTTTCACAACAATAACACTATGTAACAGGATTTTGCCCCCAGACTAAAATTCCTAATTGAGTCCCATTTGTTACGTAGATTCCAAAAATGCCACTTAAAATATCGTCCAAAAAAAGGTTTAAACTTTATGGCTTTTTGAAATTGTTCAACAAATGTTTTTTTCTTCGTAACAAATCACAATTATAAGTAACGCAACCTCAACGAAAAGTATTTATTTAATATGATCAATATTAAATCTTGGTCTACTAAATTGATTTTTTCTTTCTTTCATCCCAGATATCGAATTATATAAAGCCTATTTTTTTTGTTAGTGCGGAAGATATTGAAATTATAAAAATTGATTTGAAATGCACTGAAGTACTAGAAAAATAAATACCTATAACATTTGGGTTATTCTTACTTTGCAACAAAGTAAACTGGGCGTAAACCATTAAAAATGATGAAAAACCTGATTTCAAAAAAAGACCATAAAGTCCAAACCTTTTTCGAATGATATTTTAAGTGTCCTTTTTGGAATTTACGTAAAAAATGGGACTCAAATTAGGAATTTCAGCCCGGAGGTAAACAAAGACCTTAATTTGTTACATAGTGTAATTAATATTTCAGTGTATTAGGCAACTGTATTAGAAACATATGATTTACTTCAATGTTTTACATATAATCTAGGAGGTGAGGTTTCATATAGAGAATCCAGTGCAGAGTTCCGCGGAGCATAATAATATATAGACATGACAATGATCTTAAAACAATTGTTTAAATCTACGCCACTAATACGTCACAAGGGTACTTGTTATATCCCAAAATTTCTACGTATTTATTTACTTAGCTTCATCAACATCAACGCCTCTAGCGGAAAATAAAACGAAAGGAAGCCAAGAAATAATCAAAAATAAGAACAAAAAGCTCTTGATGCGCCATTTTCTTTAAAGCTTTAGGTCTTGAGTCTTCTAAAATAAGAAAAAGATATATTGCTGAACATGATGTTACTGGCATGTAGGTGAGGTCTTTGAAATCTCAGTGAAGCGTGGCAAAATTTCAAAGAAGGAGTTTGAGCAGAGGTACTTCACTATCACATTTGTTGTATGGAAATTGGCATCTTCCAAATTATGGAATATTGCACCTTCAGTCATCTGGAGGTCTTCATCTTCATGATAAAAGCTTGAAGCTCTCCTCGCCTCCTTCTCACAGCACAATCTCAGCAAATGATATCAAGATGTTATTGTCCTCACTTGCAAATCTCTCTTTCAATTCAGAAAGTAACCTGTCTATGGCATCATAGAAATCCTTAATTCTCTCTCTGTGGACATTAGTGATGTGTCGTTCGCGAACGATCCGGCTCTAAGAGCCGGCTCTTTGAAGTGAACGATAGGAACCGGCTCCGCAAGAAGAGCCTTTAAAGATTTTATTTGGAAGCCGGGTTTTTTTTTTTCTCCTTCAGTATGTCACTGTCTCCGCCTTGTCGTTGCACTTGTGCTGAGTGCAAGTGCCACACACAGAGTCTCCCACCCTCCCCCTCTCTCCCTCCCTCCTTTTTTAAATCATTTTATAGCACTGTAGGCCTAGTGATATTTGTATTATGGTGCATTTTTGTTGGTTTAATACTTTTTTAAAACCTTAATAGTTTATTATTAATTTAATAGCACTGTAGGCCTTTTTGATATTTGTATTCTGGTGCCTTTTTTGTTATGTCTGCTTTTATAGGCTATTTATTACTGTTAATTTATTTTTTCGTAAGTGTTGCTATTTTGGGATAATTTAATAATTGGTTATAATAAAAGTTATATTTATAAAGCATTGTTATCCAGCATTTTACTCATCATAAGTGCTTAAAATGTCAATAATGAAACAAAATGTTGTGAAATTAGGTTTAATTTATTAATTAATTAATAACGTAAAAAATGTGTATGGGGAGCCGTTTGGGAGCCGAAAGAGCCGGCTCTCCACTGTAAGAAGAGCCATTAGAGCCGAATCTCAAAATAGAGCCGAAAATCCCATCACTAGTGGACATCAATATGAGAGAAAAAGATTGTTTATTCTTCAGAAATCTCTCCTACCAGGGCTTGCATTCTTTTTGAGGGATTTTCTTTCTTCGGGATATCTTATCGTCATCACATTCTGCAGCCATTTCCCTTTTTCCAAACCAGAGGAAACATTTTTTAATTTCAACACCCAGATAGAGTCTTCAAGATGACATCGCAAGAAGTAGCTTTGGAGGTCATCACGTCCACTTTATGAACCTGCAAGTACCAAGCCACGGAATCGGTGTTTGAGAAATTCATCTCGAGTGTGTGGCGTTCCAGGAGGAACTGGACCTCCAGCATTGCTTTCACCAGTTCCCAGACATCCACTGAGGTTTTGGCATCTTCATCATTCACAAATTTTGAGTTAAAATTGTGGATCAATAAAAGGGCCATTGGAATGAGGATTGTCAGGCTTGTGAGTGTTCAGCTTTTTTTGCGTTCAGCGTTCCGTTCAGCGTTAAAAAAAATAGCGTTCCGTTCAATGTTTTTACGTTCAGCGTTCCGTTAGCGTTCAAATATTTAAAAAGAATTCCCAAAAAAGTACTGCGTAGTGATGACGTTTTTTTTTATAGAAAATAATTTCCCAAAAAAGTACTGCGTAGTGATGAAGTTTTTTTTAGAAAAAAATATCCCAAAAAAGTACTTTTTTAGAAAAGAATTTCCAAAAAAGTACTGCGTAGTGATGACTTTTTATTTTAGAAAAGAATTTCCAAAAAAAGTGATGACGTTTTTCTGAAAAAAGTCCAAGAAATGTTTGGAAAAATTGAACGCTGAACGCAAAACTCTTTTTTTTTTGCGTTCAACGTTCAGCGTTAAAAAAAAGTTGCGTTCGTTCACAAGCCTGGGATTTGTTGATAACTTCATGAAACAAAATCTGGGCTGTGGATGATTTTAATACCGACTTGACATAGAAAGCTAAAAAAACTGAAAACATAGAGACATCCCTCTGGCCTCTCTTTTATTATAGTATTAAACCTCACAAACTCTCCCTTTTTCATAACATATTTTTGATAATTATTTATTATTTTTACATTATTACAAAAAAAAAATCAATACTTCTAGATTAATTATGAGGGGCGGTCTTACTGTCTTCCTCCTTCACTTTCGTGTTCAAATCGGCCAGAAAAATGCTAAAAGAATTAATAAGCTTGAGAGGAAGCCTCGAGAGCCTTCCGTGACGAGGGAGGCATTGAACTACTTACCATAAGAACAAGTCAGTCCCGACAAGAGACGATGGAGTTCCTCTCGTCCAGGAATCCTGTCGAATAAGTGACTCCGGACACAGGGGGGGAACTCGTATCAAGGTTCCTCCTTTAGAGTTAAATAACTCAAGCTGTTTAATGTAACGCAATAATAATAATAACAGCTTTGATTTCAAAAAGGGAGAGGTTTGTGAGGTTTAATACTATAATAAAAGAGAAGCCAGAGAGAGTCTCTATGTTTTCAGTTTTTTTCTCTTCTATGTCAAGTCGGTATTAAAATCATCCACAGCCAAAATCTGTTACGAGAGAAAAGAATGATTTTTTGATGATCTTAGTCAAAGAAAAGGAGGAAAAACCTGATGAAACCTACATATAAATTTGCTTTTAAACGCAAGGGGTGCAAGTTTAAAAAAAATTGAAATAAAGTACCTTAGCAGCCTGGGATTACAGTAACTATCAAAGCTCTATTTATAAAGTTTTTCTTACCTTGTGTCTAATAGGGGCTTTACTTATGTAGTGATGGAATCCACCACAATAACAACGATTGCTATCAATCACATAATATGAAATAAGTATAACTTTCCTTTTTATAGGGAAAACGTGGATTGACCAAAAGCCTTACTAGAAATATATTTATTCAAAAGGCGCCAACAATTTAAGCGTACATTGTTTCCTAAAAAAAATCAACACAAGAAGGTGATGAAAAAAATTCAATAATTTAAAGAAAGAGAAAAAAAGTGTTTATTTCAGGAATATTATGAAGAAAAATGTTATTTTTCTTAAATTTACCAAAATGTTTTTATTATTAAAAATGGAAAATATGTGAAAAAATATTTTTTATGTGATTCACATTTCCCCGCTCTCTAATTATTAACGTCAAACTCCCCATTCTGTTCTAATAGGCTGAACTCTTGCGCTCTGATATACCTTATCTCTATGTATCTTGCATCCGCGAATGTACCTTGGCCGATAACAACATATTTGGGTTCCCAAACACCGCCAATGGGCCTTCGGGTTCGGCTGATCACAACTACGACATATTTGGGTTCCCAACCCACCGCCAATGGGCTCTCAGGTTCAGCGATCACAAAGGCCCTTGGGCGGTGGGTACGGAACCCCAATATGTTGTAGTTGTGGTGGACCGAACCCAAGGGGTCCATTAGCGGTGGCAAGATATTTAGAGATAAGGTATACATTTAGGCGTAAGAGACAGGAGGCAACTGCCCCCCCCCAAAAAAAAAAATTGGGTGAGTTCTCAAGTTCAGGCAAATTGGTCGAGGTATTCGGGCATGTTAAGTAAAAAAAGAAAAAAATGAAAGCAACCGGATTTGGAATTATAACCAAGAGGGGTCCTGAGCTTTCCACATTTATGTGACTTCAATTCACATTTAAAATTGCACGTCTTTCCCATATTGAATAAAAATTACACTCAATAGGGGGGTAAAGAAAATGCTACTTGAACTTCAGGTGTCATCCAGTTTATTCAAAGCTTCTTCAATTCGCCAAAACGTGAAAATACTCTGCGTTTTGTGCAAATACCAGCTGACCTGGAAGATAAAGCATACATCAAAATAAAATCTCTCAATGAAACTCGCTGATTTTTCGGCACTATTAAGAATTGGCTCCTTTTCCAGGGACTCCTTTATTCACTTTAAAAGTCCATAGTGATAAAGGAGCTATACTCAAGTAAAAGAGAGAGAA
>CP045900.1:2273041-2305081 GCA_013387185.1 Caligus rogercresseyi | reverse complement strand
GGGGCGTAGAGGGACGGGGGAGGGTTCCCTCGACGTAAATTTCGAGAGGAAGACGCTCCAGCACCCGATTTCACAGCACAGCGACATCTATTGGCAGAGTAGGCTAACTTGAAAATTTATTAGTATTTAGCTCATTTGCATCTTATTCTGCACTCAGAGATGCCAAAGTTTAATCACTTTGTTCCTTTGGCACTTCTAACAACTCCACAAAGTTTCATCCGAATCCGTTCGGTATTTTTGAGTTATCTTGCTGACAAACAACCAAAACACTAACAAAACAACAAACAAACAACAAACAACGCCAGTGAAAACAATACCTCTTCGGCGGAGGTAACAATATTAAATTATAAATATCTATCGCTCACAAAATCATCTATAAAATAACATAATTCATTCCTTTATTTATGTCGATTACACAAATCCAAACAAAGAAATATTCCTTCAAAACAATATTAGTTTTTATTAATGGACGCTTTTTTTATTTTTGGCTAAGAGTCACATGTACGTTTAATGTACATTTTGAGGTTTGTATGAGGGGCTCATTGCACTTAGATAACTGCGAAGCAACAAAAATATGGAATTAGGATATATGTATAATATACAATTATATATTTTGTATAGAATTTAATTATATCCCAAATAGTTTTTATATTTGTCTATTATTCCATTAATTGAAGACGTCTTCCTTTTCTTCAGGAGATGTTAAAAAACTACTATACGATACTTAATTAACCCACAATGCATATATCATTAAAGTTTATTTGGCTAATTAAGGCTATGGCTAAATGCTGTATTGAAGGTTGAAATCTTAAGTTATAAGTTTGAGAGATCACTGGTAGGTTCTGTAAGGATGATCGTTTTGTTTGAAAAAAATTCTTGCTTCACAAAATATTGGACAATGAGTATGGATAAAAGGTTTTTTAAAAAACTGAAATGAGGGACAAAATGTCAACTTACCTTGACTGGTTATGAAATTAGTCAGAAGCAGCAAAAGTAAACGATGTTTAAGTATAAAACGGGATCATGTTAGAAGCTTTGATGGATAGGTAAATATTTATAGTAAATCATATATATATATTTATATATATATGTTGTGTTGAGATCACATTAATGTCATACAAAAAAAATAAAATAAAATATATTGTACGATATGAAACAATATTCCTCAAATTTTTTGTGAATGTTTAATAATAAAAAAATTATCTAAAAGATAATTTTGAAGTGCATTTTGTAAGATATTTATGTAATATCATGCAGTGCATATTGATGCATAGTGCATGTAAAATATGCAAGGAGTAAAGGTATATTTTCAATGGAATACATAACTAAATAAGTGATTCATTGAGGTTGCATTAAATATTATTGTTATTTGTTGCAAAAAAAATAGGTTTACTTTTTTATTTGCAAGTTCCTTAAATAATGTGATAACAATATTGGAATACAATTTCCCAAACACAGTAACTTTCTAAAAAATACAATTATTTATGACAATGTAAATAATTATATGTAAATAAAAAGGCTAACCTTTTTTTTTTTTCTTCGTAACAAATCACAATAATATTAATGCAACCTCAATGAATCACCTAAAAGTAGTTACTTTATATGATCAATACTTCGTCGTACTAAATTGATCTTTTCTTTACTTTCATACAGATATCGAAATTATAAAAACTGTTCTGAAATGCCTTGACATATACCAAAAATATTACATATTGATTATAGTCAATAGACTCGAAACAAAAAATATATAGCCGCTTAAATAGAACACTAAAATATGGTCAACTTGTTGAAATATACAGCCGATTTTTTCGAATAGTACGAAAGATATACAAATTATAAAAACAGATTAAAATGCACAGATTTGGTAGAAAAATAAATATACTGACATTTGTGGTTATTTTATTTGCACGAAGATATCTGGGCCTGAACCATTAGAAATGATGAAAATCCTAATTTTCAATAAAAGGCCATAAAGTCCAAACCTTTTTTCGGACGATATTTTGAGTGGCATTTTTTGAATCTACGTAAAAAATGGGACAAATTAGAAATTTCAGCCAGGGGCAAAATCCTGTTACATAGTGTAATTGTTTCTTTAAAATGCCTCAAATTCTGAAAGAAAGAAAAAAATTATTCAAACATCATTGATCATTTAGACCACGATGGAATCTTTATAACATCAATCAAACATGTTTTTACAGATTGTTTACCGTTTTTTAAACTGCTTTGGCCTGTTAATTTTTGCATTTTCTCTTTTCTGTTTGATTTTCACACAAAATATAGTAAATTTTTAAGAATGAATATGTACAATACAAAGTGTAATGCACTCCAATGCAAATAAAGCTTAGGAAATCCGTTGAAGAGTATCTTTGAGAACTGCTAATCGCATTTGTCATTTAAAAAGTATTTTTATAATATATAAATGTTATTTAATTTGTAGGTAAAAATTTAATCCAAATAAAAGTATTTTTTTGCTATTTAACTTTTTATACATATAATAAATTAGACTACTTAGCAACGTTAGGTGAGGCATAGACCTACAACATTGGATATAATCTAGTAGGTTAAAAATTGATCTACATAGCTCCTAATAAGAACGGCTAACTATCAAACTTCCCGTTTTTCTGATGGATGTAAATTGCCGAAAAAACATGCCGCTTTAAAAAATAAAAGTCAATGATCTATTCGACAGGATATATTCAGTATATTTGCCTAAGCCTTTCTATCGTTCGGCATGAATTCTTTAAATGATTTATTTCGGAATCTGTTTGAGCATCATTCATAGAAACATTTCATTGTTTCCATGGAACATGGAAATTTATTTTCTTAGGCGAGATAAAGACAGCGCATCAGATATCGTATTCTGATGTAGGAAATCAATGTAGCTGGATTAGTGTTTGGCTTTTATTGAAATAAAAGAAACTCAGATTGAAGGTGTGTACGATTATTCGCTCATCGAGCGCTCTAGGTTTTTTTTAGTAATATTATCAGTGAATTTGTAAGCCATAGCTCACAGGACGTATATTATATATATATATATATATATATATATGTGTGTGTGTGTGTGTTTACTTGGTCATCAGCCAACATACCAATAGTGAGCATTTGTAGCATTGTTGTTTATCAACATTTCTGAATACCAGGAAACAACCGGATACGACACCGGACCGAGACTTAAATATTTTCTTTCGTTTGTCATTAATAAAGTGACGACGTTTTTTTGGAAAGGAATTTTTGAAATATTCTTTCCTAAAAAAACGTCATCACTTTTCTGAGAATTTTTTTGTTTGGAAGTTATTTCTAAAAAAACGTCGTCACTTCAGAATGTCGAAGGAACGAAAAATATATATATTATGTCCTGGCTCGGTTTTGACCCGTCTTGAAAAATTTAGATCCTGGCCTGGCCCGGGTCCCGGTGAAAAAGTTGTCCCGGTTGTTAACATATGAATACATATGCCCCTAAGTTGCAGCCTGACGTGTCGGATTATTGTTCTCCCTCTGCAGAGTACTTAATTAGTTATTTATTCCCAAAATCTCCTTCATTATTTAGATCCTTCTATAAAAATTATATATAAATCAAATAAACATTATAGTTTATAATAAAATATTGAAATAAAAGGCGTTAAAAAAATATCACATGAGCTTATAAATTAAATGTTTTATTATTATTTTCAAAAAAAAAAAATATCTCTTTAACATTGAAGGGTAAAACTGAATAACGTTCCTGGCACTTATCCATCGATCATCGGTGTGGGAATCTTGAGATTGAAGGTGGTATATTAAGCGACATCAGGGAACGAAGGATTCTTGATTTTAAGCTTTCCCTTTTTCGCAAACAACTTGCAATGTTGGCTTTACAGTTTGACTAAGAAAACTACATTGCCTTGATTTTAGGAGAGCCGAATCTATTGCTTTTTTGAAAGCCCCAATAAAATAGTTGCTTCTTCAAACTTATTGGCGACGTTCTCCAATCACTTTCAAATTGATGGACAAAAACTTTTTCATGATATCAACGAGCAGAAGGTCGACTAAAGCATGCTCTACGTCATTGTAGAGTTTGCCACAATTTAGACAATGCAAATCGAAGGATATGCAGTCGTCCGTATCTGCAACTGAGTCATGAGCTTCTTGTCATCGTAGATTCCCGTGAGAAATGCAAATATTCTTAATAACCACTCTCTTATTTACTATTATTTTGCATACATTTATGGTTATCATTAAAGTTTTACCAAGTTATAAACTGTCAAGTTGCATTCCTTCCTTTTACTAATGTCATCTCAACATATTTGAATACAAACATGCATCATCTAACATCTTATTTACCCATTAGAGCATACAAATAACATGGACTCTATTATCTCAACTACATAATCAAGATACCGACATGATGTTTGTTTTCTTTTCTTTACTCCTTCGTGTAGATTCTTGATTGTCTAATTTGTTATGTCTCCTTTCTTGGCCACCCGTGACAACAACACAAAAGAAATAATAATAACGAGTCGTTTAAGGAATCAATTTTTATGAGGAAAAAAGAGATTTGAGACAATGGAAGGCGGCGGAATCCACTGATAATATCTTGAAGCTCCCGGAAGAAATGAATTGAGTAATTCCTTTAATAAATATGTATGTATCTATATTGTTTTATTTCAACTCCTTTTGTTTATAAGGTTTTTTTAAAGTTTTTTTGCTTCCTTGGCATGTGTCGGAAAATAACAATGGTAATAAAAACTTTTATTTGTTGCATACTTGTATAAAACACAATATCTTCTTGCTCTATGAGGGCCATCATGAACACAGCACAGTTAGACGTACAAAATATTTTTGCTGATGTGGTTATTATGTACTTACATAACTTAATAGCAACTTAAACTTATGGGACTCCTTTAATAGTTTTTAACGCTCATATAATAGAATTAAATATAGAAATTGGAATAATTTGTAATTTCGTAAGATTCTTACAAAATTAACGGATTGTAAAAATATTTTTATGGATAAAAGAAGAAGGGATTTTTTTGTTTGTTTGTTTGGGTGACAGATTGATAACCATAATGATTTCTTTTCAAGTTGAAGGACTGCTACATAAATATGTGAGTACATAAAGAGATACATTCTGAATGTTTATTTGATTGACAAGTCATGATAAATAGATATATTTTATGTTCTAGATTATGAACTGGAAAATTTGAATCAAAATAATATTTTTTTTACTTTGTGGATATATATATATATATATATATATAATTACATTGAAAAGGAATTTAAATGAATTGTTATATAAATAATAATATCCTCAACAACAAAAAACTATATCGAGAGGCTTCCTATTTTTTAATAAGCCTAATTAATTCGTATTCTTTTTTACTTTGATAATGATGAGTCCAACGGACCGCCCTCCTGATACTTCTTCATGGAGTAATAGGGGCAAAATGTCCTATGCAAAAGCTCTTGGTAAGAGAGAAAAGGCTTTATCAGAAGCTTCGAGAAATATTAATTTGAACTCATCGTTTAAATGGGATACTTTCGTCTTAACATTGACGGATTCAAATAGTGGTCGTGTTTTCAACAACATGAATATGAAACAAGTGATAGTATATAATGCTGCACTTTTCTTTGGCTTCACGGAGGAGGAAATTGCCGGTGCTCAGGCAAAGTTAGGCTTCGGATATGCCTCATTTTATACAAATGAAAAAATAGATGTTCGGTCGAGAGTTAACCTTCTCAAAAAATGTTTCGTGACTGACGTAGAAGGGCCAGATGGTCAAATGAAAT
Organism: Caligus rogercresseyi; assembly: GCA_013387185.1. Classification (NCBI taxonomy): domain Eukaryota; kingdom Metazoa; phylum Arthropoda; class Copepoda; order Siphonostomatoida; family Caligidae; genus Caligus; species Caligus rogercresseyi. The sequence goes on along the minus strand of CP045900.1, from coordinate 2,299,315 downwards.
CCGTTAACATGAAGATTAAAGGAATGGACAATTTTGAACTTGATAGAAGAAAACGATTTAAAATAACTGCGGTCAACACCTTTAAAAGGGTAAATGAAAAAAAGTTGAATGAATGGCTAAGTAAAATGGCTGATATTCATGAAGCCTCACCAGAATCTAACCCTGATGATCCGGACGCCGAAAAGAAGTTTAAAAATTACAAAACCGTTTGGAGAACGTCCAAATATAATTTTGAAGTAACTGCTAATTCAGCGCATTTGCCTCAAATTTTACCTGTAGAAGGATGTCTAATTAACTTAAAATTCCCCGGAGTCCGACTGCAATGTCAAAGATGTTTTCAATTTGGGCATTCACGACAAAATTGTACGGGAAAACGGCTACAAATTGTTGAATACGAAAAAATTATTCTCCAAAAAATAGCAGAGGTTCAAAAGCTTTCAAACGCTACAGATGAAAGTGCTGCACGTTGTGATGCTGGATCTGAAAATACGGATAATAATGATGCTATCAACAACGAAATTATTGAAAAAACTATTCAAACGGAGAGCAATGGTGAAGAAGCCAATCTGGATGTGGGTAGGGTTTCAACTGGTTGTGATGTTAGGAGTGGGAGTGCAACCCATATAAGTGCCATCAACAATGAAATTAATGAGAACCCAAATCAAAAAGAGGACAATGCTGAAGACAATGAAGACACAGAAGGGTCAGTTGAAAAGTCTAGTCTACGCAATTCATCTGAAGAGGCTAGTCATTGTTCAAAAAACGCCGACACAAATGAACCCAAAAACGCAAATATTTCTCCAAATGTAAATGTTATCCCTGCAAACTCAAGGAAATTGGATCAGAAAATGGTTGATAGATGCAACCAAAGCCCACTAAACACTAGACGATCGAAGCTAGCTTCTTCACTTTCAATTTCGTCGGATAATATATAATCAAGATCAGGATCGCACTCAAAGAGAACAATGTCCGAGACAAATATCTCTCCGAACGGAAATCCCCATAAACATAAAAAATAATTATGACACTGACTGTCTTTTCTTTTAACGTAAACTCCCTCCAGAGTTTAAAAAGGAAATACGATTTGGCTCGATTTTTAAAATATCTTACTCTACCCGATATAGTCATTTTAACAGATACAAGGTGTTCCTTGGAAGGACATTTTTCAATTCCTGATTGCTACAAAGTTTTTTCATCGTTTAACCTATCAAATTTACACCCAAAAAGGGGTGTCTCCTTGTTAATTAAATCTACTCTTAATCCAAGTATTAGTTTTAGATGTTATGATGGAAATCTTATCAAGGCTCACTGTAACTATCAAAACTCAGTTTTTGATATAATAGGCATTTATGGACCGAATAAAGATGATCCAGAATTTTTTAAAGGTAAATTATTGTCGGTAATTTCGAAGAGGCCGACTATTGTTGGTGGAGATTTTAATATAAAAATAAATCAAGGAATACGTTGCCCATCAAAGTGTACCAACGATCATCCCCATGCAACAAAAGAATTGAAATCGATTATAACTTCTTATGGTTTCACTGATGTTGGCCATCATCAAAATAATCTTTCTCACACCTTCTTTTCAAGAGACAAGAACTCCAAAAAAGTATCCTCACGCATAGACTACTTCTTAATAAAAGGATTCACTAACGACTCGATAAAAGAATATAATGTTATTGACACACACTTATCTGATCATAAAGCTTTAAGACTAAAAATTAACACTGCAACTACAGAAAGAAGGAATAAAACATTATGGACCCTCAATCCAACTCTTTTAAATGACCCAGACACCGATACACAAATAAAGAACATTATTTTAAGTTCTTTTAATAATTTGATCGAATTTAGTAATACATTTTCTATTGTAGAAAATATGTTTACTAAAATCAGAAAAATGTTGCGACACAAAGGATCTATACAAGCCACTAAAAAACGATTGGATCTCGCAAAACTAGAAGAAACTACGTCGGCAGACATGAGTACAGAAGAAAAGAAGTTCAGAGTTGATCAGTTATTTAGGGAAGCGGATCTGAATTATAGAAAAAAGCTGAGGCTTACCGAAATAAAAGATTTAACTAACTCAAGACTGCGCTGTATTCAAGAAATGAAGAGACGAAATACTAAAAAGAATTTATCTCTTTTTAAGCCAAATGGAGAAATTTCACAAGACGCGGAATATATTTGCGAGGAAATCAAACAATACTACTCCAAGTTGTATAGCTGCTTCGATTGTACACAAGAACATTGTTGTGCAAGGTGTATAGAAAATGGTCAACACTTTTGTGAAGATTGGAGATGTAAAGCTGATGATTCTGTAAAACTCAACGACAAAAACAAAGACATAATGGAGCAACATCTTACTGAAAATGAAATAGTGTATGCCATTGACAAGAACACAAAAATGAATAAATCTCCTGGACCATCGGGCTTTACTTTCGAGTTTTTCAAGAAATACTCGACGATTTTAGCTCCTATTCTTTTACGTTTTTACGAAGAAGTTCTTGCCGTTGGATATTTTCCCGATTTTGCATCAACCGGAAGAATAGTTCTCATTCCTAAATCAAATAAAGATCCTAGACTTTTAAAAAATTTAAGACCTTTAACTATGCAAAATTCAATTTTTAAAATTTTTACATATGTTTTAGCCAATAGATTAAAAATCAGTTTGAAATCAATTTTACATCATGGCCAATATGGTTTTATTAAAGATAAGTTAATGGATAGTATACCTTTCACCTTACAGACGTTTTTAGAATCAAAGCAAGATGTATCACTTATGACAGTGGACTTCTCTAAAGCCTTTGATACTTTATCACATAAATTTATCATTCAAACATTATATAAGAAAGGTTTTGGCGATTTCATCATTAGAATGGTCGGTGCTACAATTGCCAAATCCAGAACAATTGTTCAGTATGGAACCGCAAGCGCTAGTTTTAACAATAGAAGAGGTGTTAGACAAGGAGATCCGTGTTCTTCTATACTTTTTATACTTTGTCTGGATTGTTTAATCGAGAGGATTCAATTGGATAAAAACATTGTTGGTTTTTCAGCTATACCTTTTCATACAAAATGTCTTTGTTATGCAGATGATATGACGATGATCTTTACTGGAAATCCATTACAAACATTGAAATCATTTAAGCAAACCCTAAAGATTCTTAAAGTGTTCTCCATCTCATCTGGTCTTTGTGTAAACGCCGACAAAACTGAAATAATAAGTGGATATGGTGGCTTAATTGAAAAAGGATGGCCAGTTTTTAAAATTTCTGGAGATATGAATATTTTAGGATCTTGGATTGGAAACAATTCTACGGCTATGAATCTTCAAGACATAAAGGGTAAAGTTTCGAATGTGTGTGGCTTCTTCTCTAGACTCAGGCTTAATGTATGGGAGAAAATACAAGTTTGGAACAATTATATCGTCTCAAAAGTAATCCATCTTTTAAGAGTTACACCTTACGATGAAGAAACGTCCCGCATGATTAAGTATATGCAATTGACATTCCTCAATTTAGATAAAAAGAAAAACATATCGATGAAAAGACTTCACAATCCTCTACGATACGGTGGTCTATCTGTTGTAGATTTTGAAAATTTATGGAAATCTTTAAATACGTACTGGGTTCGAAATATGTGGACAGAGAAGGAACCACTGAGTCATTATCTCTCACAAATTTCTGGAGGAAAATATACGGAGAGGGCATATTTCGGACTGAGGGAGGTGCTGCAAAGATTATCGGAGTTTTCTGGACGATTGGAGAAGATCATAAAAGGAGCCACCAGCACAATTAAATCGTATGAAAAGAGCCTTAGATGGGAGCTTCCTACAAGAGGCTCCATAAATTTCAAAGGAATAAATACAGTCGGACTTGACTTTGCTGCAGAAACGGCAGATTCCCCCTTGCTTCTAAATAAAATGGCTTTCAAGCAATTCCAGTCTATTTTTGGCTTGTACGAGTCTGTAGACAGACCTGCAGTACCAATCAGATTGCGTCTGGCTGAAACCTCTTCCTCCCAACTGCGGAAAATTTGTTTGAAGCCTACAATGGAACCTTTCATTAATTATTTAAGAAGACGTTGTATAAATGTTCCAGTGGCTAAAGCTATAGGTGTGATAAAAAGTGATATGCTGTCGTCATCAGAAAAGTGGTTTAAATACCGTGTTCTCTCTGGTACACTCGAAGTGCGAGACAAATTTTTTACGCAAGATCATAGTAAATGTTCTTTTTGCCGTACGGAGAGTGAGTCCAGTGACCACTTTTTATATGACTGCACATATCTTGGTCCTTTATATAAAGATCTTTTAATCGACAATTTAAGTTTTTATCAACCTAAGAGAAGTGACTTTATAGCCTTTTATGTTGGACTCGATGAACGTTTTATAAATTCTATAATTACAAAAACACAGCATGTATTATATGCAAGGAGAAGTGCATCATGCACCGATATTTCGGGGATTTTATCAATGGTTAAACTCCACATTAAAGTTTTAAAGGATACATGTCGTAAGAAATGATGTTTTTACCCAAATGTTCTTTCAAGTTTTTTAATAATATGTCTCTTGTTTGTTGTTTTGTTTGAAATATAAATTATGCCTGTTGGCCAAGAAAAAAAAATAAGCCTAATTATTTTGTAAAATAACTTTTTAAAGCCTACGAATGTATGTATAGAGGCTCTTCTAATCCACAATTTTCGTCCTTCACACGTGGTTTTATGAAGCCTTCTCTCTCCCTCTCTCTCATACACTTTTTCAACATATTAGTTTCTTAATAAAAGCAAGATTCAAAGTGGGATTAACTTGATAGTGCTATTTTTGTAATAAAGTATTAAAGTGGCCCATATAATAAGAAAATAAGGTCTTAGAGAAAAAGAAGTAAAAATATGCGCTCTCATCCCTGTATATACGTGTGTGTGTATGTATTTAGTAGAAAAATGAACCCTAATTTCATATATAATTTTCTTAGATAAATGACTACACAGGCCTATATATGTGCCATAAAAAGCATCACATGACATACATATATACATATATAAGGTATATAGCCACAATTAATCTTTCAAAGAAAACTTGCATAGGTGTAATTGCATGACTTGAAAAACGTTAAAGTCATAAACTGTTAAAAATTTGCTAACTTTTGCTCCCATTATACATATTTCTTTATTAAATAGAACATGTCGAAAAACAAAGTTCACATATCGTATATAATAACTGTAACCAAGTTTATTTATTTTTAATACTAATGTAGTTATGGAATACTTTCTTATATATATTTATATATTATTATTATTACTTTACTCATAAATACTTCCTAGAAGTTAAGATAAATTGTTTACTATGATAATAGCAGATATCTCATATATATATATATATATCGGCCAGATGGTAAAGACACTTTTAACTTGATACATATATATAAATAGAAGTTGAGAGTATGGCATCAATTCCTTAAATACCTCAATATAAATCTCAGATAAATGATTTACAACCAGTGGCAGGTGTGTTTTTGTGAAGTCTTATACGTTTAATATTATTAGTGTTTTCCTTTTTAAAAATAGTGAAGATAAGCACCTTTTCTCTATTTTTGTTTGTAAGGAATGTTTATGATAAATAAAGGGAGGCGAGGAAGGTGGGTAGGTAGGTTGGTAGGTAAATATGAAGAGACCACACCAATCAAGAAAAAAAACTGTCCTCCTTTTAAGCCCTTAGATATAAGAGTTTTGAGGTTAATCCCAAAATTGCTATAATAATAATAAAAATTGGTGTATGATTGTCCTCTTCAAAATAATATAATTTAACAACTTAATTGTCTTATTCAGAATGAATACAAACAAATGGATTAAGAAATACAAATAGAAAAAAGGACTTTTTTCCTCTAGGACTTTGGGCAGGTTCAGAGGAGTCCTTTTTTTGGGGGGGGGGGGGTGAGTCAATCCTTTTGGGATCTTACAATGAGATTCAAATCAGAGTCTCTTAAAAATGTGAAGAATTTACTCATTCTTCTTCTGCGTATGTTGTTATATGTTCATTACTCTAGGAAAGTCAGGAGGGGTTTTAAAATGCTCATAAAGGGTTTTATAACAGAAGTTTCACATTTGTCTTTTGTTAATTTTTTTTGCTTAATACTATGTTTATGTGTCATGAAACATTGAAGTGATACGGATTGGTTAACTCTATAATTTTGGCTTGCTATCATCTAAAGCATTATCTTTTCAATTCCTTAACTAATCTAATGTTCATTGGCTTGTTACGAATAAAATATTCTTGTGTAACGATATGTAAATCAAGAAATGAATGACAATTTAGCCGCGATATAACTTTTTAGAAATTTATCAAAAGTAAAAAATTAAATAGAGCCATTTAATTAGTAATTGTGAATGTTGTATGTTTTAAACACAGTAGTACGTTAAATCTATGCATTGCAGTTTTCTCAAAAAACATGTGTGACCAGATAGATTTTCGTACAAACACTTCCATTCTAATACTACTTTTAGTCAGTTCAAAAAAATATTATATCGGCTCTTCGATTAGTAGTAGATCAACATCATTTGATTCGACACAGAGATATCTTATACAATGTCAGAGTAAACCATATCCTTAAATTGATAAAGTTATACGCTGATAAGCGTTATAAATTTTTTTTTTCTTAAAAAAAAAAAAAAAAAATCCCAATAAATTTTATTTGTTTTGGAAAGTACATTTCCAAAGTCATTATAAGCATCAACATAAATAAATTCATCTATTTGAAAAATATATAAATGTTTCAAAAACAATCTTAACTTAAATGTTCTTGCCGATTTAAGTAAATACAATACACTTGAAAATATCTGATATTTTTTAAACCAGTAAAGATTTTTCTTACCTCTTCATCCATGTAGTTTCTGGTGTAAATTCGGCAAAAAAACATGGCATGAGGGAAGTGGTGTCCATAAGAAATGGACCAAATAAAAAACGATCTATGAAGAAATGGGCCAGAAAAAAAATGACCCATAATAGAAAAGGAAAACGAGTATTCATGAAAAAATGAACCAATGTATGGGTAAGCAAGTATTTTAGTGGAATACAACTAAATATAGTATAAATACTTTTCCTCATTAAAAATTAAGTAAATATTGGCTTTATAAAACTTTATTTTAGCAAAAGTATATAAATTATTTTCTTGTTGTTCTTAGTCGGAAAAAAAATATATTTTAGACTATTTATTCCTTGTGTCTTCAATTTTCAATCTTTGATCATATATGTCTGGTCCATTTTTTCTAGGGCCATTTTTTCCTAATAATGAGGGGAATGCTTGATTTTAATACTCCTTCAGAGGTGATAAAATCAAATACCAACGAATATATTGGTCAGAAGATAAACAAATCCAATGTTCCTTCCAGATCTCTTTAATTACATTAATCAAAAAATATATCTTCAATCCCGTGCTTTGTGTTTTATAAATGCATTTCGAGCAGATAACATAATCCAGTTTTAATCTTTATTTCTGATGAGATGCATGCTTTTAAATTCATAAACATATCAAAGGGATACTCCATTTCTACACAGCATGATTTCCTCTAAGAAAAGGTGTGAGAGTAATAATAAAGCAATTGGCATTGTGAAGTACGTCATCATTTTTTTCTGGTGTGGCGTGAACATCAATTTAGAGTTAAGAATTGCATCATTAAGAATTGATTTTCTCTTCGGTATCAATCATAAAGATATAAAGATAAAGAGAGCTTATTGGATTCTTCAGAAGAAATACGTCATTGTGTCCAGAATACAGCTGAACGATATTTCTCTGCTATTGGAGGATGGATTCTCAGAAATACGTCATTGTGTCCTGAATACAGCTGAAATAAGTTTCTCTGCTAATGGGAGGGAATAAGCTCTCTTTATATCTCTATGGTATCAATCAATAACAATTGTAACTAGAAGCACTCAGAGAGTGCAAACCTCCGCCGATCCCCACCAAATGAATCACTTGGTCTTTTTGTCATTTCCAACCCTCTACGCACTGTCCCTTTAACTCTACATACTGCTCCTTTATTGTTTACACTCTAGAGGTACATGGAAAGAAAAAGAAACTGACGTCATCAAAGAGGAGAGCACAGCACAGCGACATCTATTGGCAGAGTAGGCTAACTTGAAATATTTATTAGTATTTAGCTCATTTTGCATCTTAAAGAAGCACTCAGAGATGCCAAAATTTAATCACTTGTTCCTTTTGGCATTTCCAACAACTCCACAAAGTTTCATCCGAATCCGTTCCGCACTTTTGAGTGATCCTGCTGACAAACAAACAAACCAACGCCAGTGAAAACAATACCTCCTTCGGCGGAGGTAATTACGAATACCATTGGGGTAATGTATGGTATGTAACGAAACGTCAGAATGTAGTGGATAACATTTCATAAAAGTGCTCCTACTTTAAGGGGTATTTTGACAATATATAATTAAATGTATAATGCAGGCATTGAGTGACGTCGTTAACTTACTCAAAGCAAATTTATGAATAAATAATATTTGATCATAACGTTAATATATATGTTCATACAAGCTGTCAATGGAGGGTACCAACGAATCCTTTGAATAGGCGTATCTACTATAATCATTTAATATTAATCAAATGAAGCAAATCCTCACACTACGATCAATAATCTGTTGTGGACAATGTACATATTCTTCCTCTCTAACAATAGGATGTACTACCAAAAGAAGGAAATAAGAGTTGCCAACAACAACAAAAAAAAGGATATGGTGGTTTATGAAAATGACCATGAGAGCATCATCTTTGGTTATTTGCGAGGTGCAAAATTCAACGCCTTTCCAAAGAACAAGTGTTCCATGAGGCATGTAAACAGAATGAATGTTTGAAGGATATCAATAAACAGAATTGATACTTTGTTTTGTTTTTTGCTTTTTGGTACCTCAGTACAACATTTATTTTCCATCAAATTAGTTACATTATACAAATTTTACATCATTGCATTCACCTATTTAAAAAATCCCTAATATACTTAACACTATTATCTGGAGGGACTAATCTTGAAGAACGAAGCTTATATAAAAACTAACTGTGTTTTTGTAATAATAAAATGAACATCATTACTTTGTGGACCCAAATATAAATATGAAAATCTTTAGGACATAAAATGAGTTTAAATTTGTTGTAAAATATGTTTGATAATGTACTGAGAATTTTTAAAATAAATGGACACTCGACTAGAAAATGATTTAGCGTTTCAGTCTTTTCTTTGCAAAGAAACATAGCCTTTCAGCGTACGACTTACCATGTATGCTTCCTAGAGACAGCGTGCTCGAAGCTATCCAGTACTTTAACCATTACATGGAGCAATCAAACTGAGTATTGTTGAGGTCTTTGAAAACATTAAAGGATGATGAGGACACTCCCATAAACTTCGATTAATTTGAGTCAGAAACGTTTTTTTATGTTTCTCCTAACTACTTTGTCGAACTCTACATGATCTCATGCCTTATGTGATAAGAGTTTGTAGATGTGATGGATATCCTACTTTTTTCATTTATACACCCATAAAGTTAAACAGGAAAAAGATTAATATCATATTTAAGGAAATTGAGAACTAATAAAAGGTAGAGGCGCCAAAGCGGAAAAAGGAATGATACTACTTTATTTGTCAACTTCGGCTAGACAAATCAAAGTTGGACAATGGCGTCAGAATTCAACACCATGCGTTGATGACTCCTTTTCTCGTTCTTTTTTTTCTTCTTCCCTGAACTGCATCATAATCATTGCATTCTCTCTCTTTCTCTTAAAACAGGTGAAATTATTTGAAAAATGCTGATGAATTTCTTGATAAAACAAAGGATGTGTAGAGTTATCTCAGATGAATCAAACATAAAGTTCTCACAAAGACAAGTCAACAAAATATGCTGCCTATTACTTATGACTAAGAAACGGCCGGTCTTTATGAAAAAAGCTTTAGAAAAATTGAACAAACCTCTTATTTATAAAAATATTAATTGACGTTAAAACCATTAAACCATATCTGGACCCTTTTAATAATATTAAAAGTTCAATACCTGGCTGCTCAAATAGAGGAGGAATTCATTTCTCGAAGGAATATAGTCTTTGCGTGAAATGGCGAATTACTTTAAAGAAAATTGCTCTCATGTAATTTGTTAGGAAAACGCTTAGGAATCCATTTGTATCCATAATATGCAAAGTTGTAGAAGAAGAAAATAAAGGAAGGGATTGCGATAGCTCAGTGCGTTAAGGCGTTTTCAACTCTCATTGTTGGGGGCGCAGGTTCGAATTCTCCCGAGAGGGGATGGTCATTTTTGGCCAATCTCATTGATAAGATCCTAGGTTCGAGTGACTATTTTAATGCTAGTAATGCTTATTTAAATTCTGTCGGATGCAATTCTATTTAGCCATATAGGCAAAAAACAACAACTAAAGGTTAAGTTAATGTCTGTTGTCATGCCTTCTTTTTTATATGGTCAAAAGCTAATCAAGAAGACTTGTTTAAGAGAGCAAATAGAAGTTTGAGTTTGATGATGTTATTTTCAAGGGGTGTAGTTTATTTCTTCGATTACATGTGGAGAATCATGTAGTAAAGATGAATAAAAAATCTGAATTGCATTCAAATGAAGATTTTATAATGAAATATAAAGTATTATGATTCAAGATATGTTTGTTAATCATTAATACGATCGTCTTTTTATTTATACTGCTTATAATGACAGAAAAAATGCTTCTGGGCGGATTCATGTAAAGTGAATGTTAGAACTTGCTAAAACATATAGAATTATATAAGGAGTACTTGTTGTTAGTAAGGACGGATTTTATATGTTTGTAATATAATATGTAACTTTGGGAATAATATACATTAATAAATAATGAAAGTTCTATGTTTTAATTGTATAAGTGTCCAAGTAAAGTGTTTTGAATTCATTGTGATAATAATTGTTGATCTTATTTTTACCCTGAGTATTTATAAATATATTGATTTGTTGTGGCTTTTATTGGTAGCGTCACCCAGCGGATCCTATAGAAGCTCCTTGTTTACTATCACGCCCCATTATGAAGGGAGCTGCAAGTCGAAATAATGGATTTTGAGTGACGTCATAAAATAATATCATAAATTTAGTTTAAAATAGAAATGAATATATTGTGCGCTTAGAGAGTACAAAACTAGGAAAAAGAGGTCGAAGATAAATTATATTTTGTATAGCTATAAATACTCAATTAACTAATCGGTGGTTCCCTAACTAAATCAACTTTAATAATAGCAAACACATGTAACAAACTTTCGCCAACATTTTTTGCCCATTTGGTTCGATATGCCTATTTTGGTAGATATAAATAAACATTAAATAGTTAAATTAGTCTATATTTATTTAATTAGTCAACCTAGGATCATATCAATGAGGTTGTCAAAACTGACCTTCCCCTCTCGGGATTCGAACCTGCATCCTCAACATTGAGAGTTGAACACACCTTAACGTACTGGGTTATCGTAATCCCTTCCAACAATTAAATTTATAAATGCTCTTTATGTTTAAATCCTCTAATTCTTTAATGAACATTATAATAATGGAACCTAACTTATATGTTTCTTCCAACAAACCACTTTATGCGTATATTACTATCACTTGCGTCAAATACCTCGACAATGTAACTGGATCATTTTTTGTCTTACGCCCATTTCGTACAAATTTTATAGGTCATAATTTTTTACTCAAGCAAGCATGGGTCTTTTTATTAATCTGTTACTATAAAACAGGTAGATCCGATAATAATAACCGTTTAAATTTGTCTCAAGTACGTTCTTTAATAGCTTTATCTGGTTATAAATAGCTTTTATTTAAAAGAATCAAGATATTGTTATTGAGAAAACAGATCCGAATTGATGGTCAGATGTATTTTGGAGGATTAGTATTAGCAGAAAAAGTCGTTTTATATAATATCATTTAAGTATAACCAGATATACAACTTATCAACCAAATAGGATGTATTTTATTATCATAAATGAACCATATATATATATATATATATATCTTGCATTATTGAGGAATCCCTTGAAATTTTATATTTTTTTAAATCTCAATGTACTGCTCCATAAATTTTAGAGGCCATTTTAAAACTTATGTAAGGGAGTGCAATAGCCTTGTGCATTAAGGCGTGCTCAACTCCAAATGTCAGGTTCGAATCCCGAGAGGGGATGGTCATTTTTGGTCTACCTCATTGATAAGATCCTAGGTTCGATTGACTAATTTTAATGCTATTATACTTATTTATATATCCTGTCGGATGCAAATCTATCGAACCATAAAAGAAAAAAAAAGTTTCTGTATTACAGTAATAATTCGTATCGAACCGACTATGCAAACAGACCAGGATTTTTAGCACATTATAAGTAATATATCTATATCTTTCAGCTTGAGACATGTCTACAACGGTAAAATTCAAAGACAATTCGACAACAAATGAAAAATGCAAAGTAGACAATAACTATGTTTCCTCTATAACTGTTTTATTTTTATAAATAGTATAGCTCTACCATTAGTCTTGTCATTACATATATTTAAAGATCTTTAATTGATGCTACATGAATAAACATTTAGTGTGATGCAATCAGCTGAGGACAGGAGATACAAAAAGTGCCATCTATCCATGCTGAGTCAACAGCAATGCAGTTTCAAAAAATGATCATTTCGATAAAGTCAAAAAACCATATTTCCCCCCATTAATATTCAGTGACCCGCTGAGAAATATTATTATTATATTTTAATTTATTCGGAGAATCCGAACACTGCACTCATGAGCAACCTCCAGGAAAGCGGAGACAATGCTTTTTTGCGCGCTCCTTCTTTTCCACGCGCCGTGAGTTACACAGACTCTCTATTTTATTTTGAAAAACGTTGATGGGAAAAAAAGGAAGACAGAATACTCTTCAGTACTTGTCTTAGTTTCATCCACGCTGGAGTACGTGTATAAGTTTGTGATTTTTCCACGGAACATCAACGAATTATTAAATATAAAAAAATTGTCTTTTAATACAGCCAATAAAAAGAATAAATATCTGCAAAAATAAATAGTATCCTTTATTTATTTAGTGCTTCAAACTCCACGACTCCCCATCATTGTTTTTTATGTATAAACCGGGAATGTTTCATCTATAAAGGGATTCCTTCTGATACTTCAGGATTCGGTAAGTCTTCTTTTTTGTGTGCTTCTTTTCTCATGAAGGAGTCTCCATTCTCCCTTGAATGGGACTTATTATTGTGGGTCTCTTAGTGATTTACATCTGCCGTTCTTTTGTGTACTATAAGTAATAATGTACTTCAAATGTTAGGTTTTTTTGTCGTTAGTAGGATTAAGCATGTTGACATTGTTGCCTATGATGGTTTTTTAGTTTTGTTATGTTAATATATTTAGATATTGTTCTCTTCTTTCTTATAAAATCATTTAACTTGAGTTGTTAGTGTTTTTTGCTATTGTTTTATACAAACTATTGTCCATATTTTATATGAATACTATAATATTTGCTTTTGTATAAGTTTAACTCCTAGAATATATATCTTATCCTTGCATATCCAGTATCAGTTGATAAAAATAACTATTTAAAGCTATATTTTTTGTTTGTCTCACAAGACTATATTTTAGGATATTTTAAAATATTTTTTCTATCATAACATAATTAGTAACAAATGATTGCTAACTATATTTATAGCTTAAAGCAGTCATATTACTAATTTGACAGCTTTAACGTTTTTTTGTATTTGATTGCTGAATATGTGTTTCAACATCACATAACTAAAATTTGTAACTAAATATAATAGTATATAATATAATATTGTATTTATATAGAATCAAATGTAATATTGTTCAAAGTCTGATATAAAAATAACTTATAACATTGTGTTATTTAATTTATGACACATCGTGAACATTTTGTTTGGTAATTTCAAAAGTATATTTCGATTCTTCAAAACAATTCATGTATATATTAAAAATACTTTTATATTTAAACAGTTTAATAAAAATAATACATTTGAATACATCTTCATTTTTTTATATTCCTCGACTGCAATACTATTATTTTATTTATAATGTGTATATATTTTCCCTCAATATCCTTATAATATAACGTAACGTATAACGTAAGCAAATAAATATTCAGATAAAAAATATATACTTTATAACCAAACCCTTAAAAAATAAGGTATGTTGGTTGTATTTTATGTTCTATAGGGAGCTTCTCAAAAGCTTTATCTTTTTGTTTGAACGAAAATAGCCTTTTTCGATTGTCTGTTTTATTTTATTCATGATCTTTGATTCTTAAGCGAGGACTCATATAATAAATCTAAGTGTCAACCATTGCGGAGTCTTAAATACATATCAAAAAGTTGTGTTATTTACTCTAGATAATACCATTATCTTAAAACAGACATATGTATGTTGAATTATAATTTTCTACCTGTTCATTAACTTATCATAACAAGTTATGTTTGATAAGTACTTATTGTAAAATATTTATGAAAAACATATATCTTTTATAAAGAATATTAATAATCACGAAATAACAAAATATTATTTCTTTTAACTAACTGTAGTCCCCCCTGCCAAGGATAAAAAATAATTAACCTTAACGTCAAACAAAAAATTAAAAACATATTGTGGTGTTTTCCCACCCAAAAAAAATCGGATAGATTTTTTTTCATGGTGGGTAAACATTTTTCTGTAATAGGAGTAAAATGTTTCTTCTGTTTCTAGAGGGGGCGGCTTTTATTTATGTTATAAATATAGTATATCCATTTACAAGGTAAATCCTTTTCCCCTAAAATAAACAACATCGACCCATCTTCTTATTTTGTTAAGAGTCCTTAGAACTTTTATTAAATAGCTTCATTTTCTTGTTTTTGTTTCTTTATGACTAGAATTGGATTTTGTATTGTTTGTGTTGCTGTTGATTAGCCATTAGGCTCCATTTTCAATTACTTAGTAATGAGGGATAAGGTTCCAATATGTTTTCGGAATGTTAATGAGTCTTATTTATTTTGTGGGCATTCAATGTCTAAAGGATAAGCCCGAGGATGAGCGTAAAAATGAGCTTTTGTATGATTGGATCCTTGCTAAAAAATAAATAAAGAACTTCAACTGATCCTTAAGGTCAGACAGTTATATATTATGAAAAGTAACACGGAACAATTTATGTACAAAGGTTGGGTGATGATACTATTATATTTTCTGATGGCTGTTAGTGAATATTTCTTATTGTCAACTTCATATGATGCATTTTTATTGTTTAATTATATACACATTAAAAATATATTATGCAATACTTATATCTCTGAACTTAAAGTTTTTCCTAGAAATATATATGTTTTGGTCGTTTAGTAATATTAATTGTACTGGAGGAGTCACGAATCAATGGACGCGTTTTAAATTATTTTTGTCCTCAAAGGATCAATAATAGCGCCATTAAAAGCTAATGACTATAAAATATCAACCTTTTCTATACAAAAACACCCGCATCATTTTATGAGAAAAGATGAGCTTGACATCAATACCCAATTATACATCTGTATTTCATAAGTCCCCTTTATATTGCTTCCGTCGTCCTCCCTTTGGTCTCTAAATCGAACCCTTCATATATTTCATTATTTCTCATTTGTATCTGTCACATAATCATATTTTGAAAAGAATTAAGCTAACAAAACCGCGGCCAGCCTTTATCAATCTCTGTCGTGTGTACAAAAATATTTGACAAAACAACAACCGTACTTGAGACACAATAGCAACAAACGAATTGATGAACTTCTATTCAGAAGAGTGTCCATAAGTCACCTGGCTCAGCGTTATTGTTGAGCCCGAGATTCAATCGAGAAAGAAGAAAAATGGTTGTTCATTTTTCTTCCTTGGTGTTGTTATAATTAACTTTTTTTATCCGTTGAACAACACACTCAAAACAGAAAAAAGAGATTCCTTAGGGCGGTGTGTCTACTAGTAACCCACTAAGGGTAGATTGGTATACCAGACGCACATACGACCTACTCTATTGGGGCATATGCTGCTTCATCATTTACTGAGGGTTAAATGATTTCCCTGCCTTCTTTTCTTCTGTGTAAAACATGTAATATATAATCAGCTTGATGATGATATTGCTCTTATAAAAAAACTTTTTAAAATATAATGGAAGAAATAGGTGTTAAAAAATGTATTCTATGAAAGGAGAGAATGTGATACCCCAGCCGACAATGAATAATAATAGAAAACCTCAAGTCATTCTTCTCTTTATCCTTATTGTTAACATCATACGTTCTCATTGCATGTCAACGAACGTTTATTTCTTATGTCTCAGGGTTTAATTTGTTGATCGTGCACCTTTATTGGCTATTGATAAGTGTTGATCTCGATTTCCTAGTTATACTCTATTGTATTACTTTAAAAGATATATATATTTCAACTCTCAAAAAAGCGAATATTGTTCATCCGTAGATCACACTAAAATACAAATATTATATAATAAATTGTATTACTTCGTTTTGGCGAGTATTGACACACTAAGACATACGATGACCATAGTGATAATAAACAAAGGGTCAATTTAATAAAGCCTCCACATCTCTTCACATATCCTCTTCCAGGATCTTGATCCATATATATATATTTTAAAGTAGAGAAATCTATTTTTATAAAAATATCATTTTTTAAATATTGACCCGCTTGTTTTAGTTGGAAGATTATTTATGTTTATTCGCCATTCGAAATGAAAAAATAAACATTCATAATTTAAGATTTCTGTTTGGATGTGTTTGCAGCCATAGTAAGACTTAACATTCTTAGTTTAGTGTATGGTTTTATGAAGACATCAAGTATTTTCCTATAGTTTGCAGGTAATAAATTACTCTGATAATTTAATGTTACCTTTTTTGTCTATCGTGTCGGTGAAAAGATAGATGTTACTTTAGACTGTTGGTTCCTATGATTGAATAATTAATATTATAAATTTGCGGCCGTCATGATCAAATATGGAATAAATATGTATATGGCGCCGTTTTGAAAGCGCTCCATATTTTAAAACATTCCTTTTCAGCCAATTGCAAGAGTTGTACATTGGGCTTTCAACTCAGCAACATTTTTTAAAACATTTGTTGTATAATGTAAAATTATTAGTATTTTAATATAACATTTTTTTTTTTATTCCAGATGATTATCCCACAGTTCTCCAGCATGCTGATCCTTCGAGTCCTCTTCCTTCTCATCGCCATTTCCAAGCGTGGCTCCGGGAAAAAAGTTCACGAGGTCCATTGGAACGCCTCTAATCCCATGTTTCGCATCGACAACACAGATAACGTCATTGATGTAAACGTATCTAACGGACTCTTTGAGTTTGACCAGGCCAACTTTGTGTGCCCTTACTATCAAGGAACTTCCTCCTCCTCCTCTGCAAACAAGGACGAAAAGGAAACCTATATCATTTACAACGTCAGCAAGGAAGAATTCGACTCCTGCATCATTCTCAATCCGAATTCCCGTGTGATTGCCGTTTGCGATGATCCTAACAAACTTCTTTACTTTACCATTACATTTCGATCCTTCACTCCAACTCCTGGAGGCCTTGAATTCAAGCCCGGGAGGACTACTACTTCATCACGACTTCCTCCAAGGGAGAACTTAATCGAAAGAACGGGGGACGCTGCAACTCTCATAACATGAAGGTCATTTTCAAAATCGCTCCTTTAGATGGACGGAAGGTGGAAGAGAACGAAGTTCCCTTAGAGGACGAACCCTCACGAAGACTCTATTCTCCCTCCCCCAAGAACCGAAAGACCCACAAGGATCGTCACCACTTCCGCCGAAAGCATCACTCCCCCCCACCTCCTGGTGAAACCATGTTCAAACAAGAGGCCTCTCGAATGCCTTCTTCTTCAGCAATTATAATTCCCTTGTTCTCACCTCTCTTGTCAGCCTTAACCTCTTCGTCTTTCTAGTGGCCGCCTTCTCTTGGAGATAAACAAGGCGCTTCACGAAACCCTACTTCCTTCCTATTAACTAGTGATTGGTAAATGCTTATTCCTGGTAGAATCGTCATAATAATTATCATAAGATCCTATTACATCGAATTACTTTGAAGAAAAAAGAAAAGTTGAAACACCTGTAAATGTGCAGTCATTCTTATTCATTTTTGCATAAATAATAACACTTCACTTTATATTTGTTAAAACTAATAACGTTTGTTATCACTTACTTTTCATCAAGAAGTACCTTTTTGTCAACATGAAGCAAATGGAATATAACTTTTCTTACGATTTTTTTTTGCAATTAAGAAATTTTTAACGTTTTTATGATATTTAGTGTGACGTGTATAGCCTCAACCTCCTCATTTGCCAATCACGAAACCTCAAATATTCATTCAGTTATTAGATCTACTATTATTTAAATGGATAATTTTATATAAGAAAGTATATATCTATATATGTTTTATGTATGTTTAATTAGTATGTGTAGTAGCGAGTGCCATTTTCCCCCTCTGTCTATACCAGTCAGGATTTAACCCCATGTTTCATTCAAGAATATGTTTTCTCTTTTTTTTCAAAACATCGTTTAATAGCTTGAAAAGCATAGTGAGGCGTCTCCCTTGTCTGGCTCATGTGGTGAAATATTTTTCTTATTAGAGTTATTTTTTAAATCCATGTATTCCCCTGTGATTTCTTTCATTTATATTTAAAAAATAATACCCTTTAGTTTTTGTATTATTATTATTGCTTTAGAATAAAGATTATTATTATTATTGTTTCATTTAAAGATTTATTTATTTTTGGGATGGAGTCGGTCCACTATTAATACCTGCTATTAATTTAATAATGACTCCCTTTGCGCATTTTTATTTTCTTGTCATTTTTAAAATACAATCATATAAATTTATTTCAATATTTTATAGACTTAAAAGTAGGCGTACATCCCTTCAAAATGTGTAACTATGCGTCATAACTTTTGAGCTAGAGCCATAAATTCAATGGAAGATGTTTGTGGGTGTTAATTCATTTATTTCTTGTCCCCATAATTTCTACTTGATTGACTTGTGATCAAGATTTGACTCAAAGGGACTCTATTAAATTATGCAAAAAAGATTTCTAAAGAGGCTTACGTTTATATAATTATGCATAGTTAAAAAAATTGCACACTGTCCCCTATTTTGACAAGATTTATATTGAATCAATAATATTAATCAGAGACGGGCTTCTCAATATCAGAATACAATCCCTTATGATAAACTCGGGAGTAATCTTTTTGACACATACTCGAAATCGAGTAACTTGATTCCATGCTTGGGTTTCCGATTTCAATCTTATATATATATATAAATTATAGGGAAAATGAGGCGAATACTGTTTTTATCATTGCCTCATCAACTAGTTCTTATCAGTGACAGAGAGAGGTTAGCTTACTATCTATCAAATAAGAAAACAAATTTTGTATTGCGTCTTTAGTCATAGATGTATTGATTTATGATATGTTAAATAAAATATTATACTGTAATAATCCAAAAAGTATGTTGATGTAGTCAAGAATGAGCATGAAATGTAGCGATGAATGGTGTGGATTTGAAAGAATTTGTCATTTTACTGTAAAAATATTTTATATCGCGATTCTTTCAAAGATAAGGAGCATGATCATCAACTCAGAGAACCGAATATTGCCCATAAGAACAAGAAGTGTTTATCATAGCCTATATCCATGTCATTTTACGAATCCTTTCAATGTACTACTACTATATATTCATTAAATGAAGAATTAAGAATTGTGTGCTTATCCTTATTCATCATTGACGATAAATGGAGCCTCACTCTCTGATGATGGAAACACATTGAAAATTGACAACTTATGAATTCTGTATAACTGTGAGTTAGGGAATAGTACCGTAAAATCATCCTTATCCATCCCTACATATGAGCTTTTTTGTATTCTTCGCAACAAGAACGATAATGGATAATAAGCTTTGATAACTCTAATTAGAAGGAAATTTTCAAAGAAATGGTAAATAATTGAAAAATTATTCATTTTTTCAAAAACATATGCAAGGAGGAATTCGAAGTATCTAATGTTATGAATAACAAAGCCTTAATAAGTCGATTGCACATAAATGATTAAATTGAAGGTATAATACTATAATTTTTAATCAATTGTATTCATTGGTATTCATGAAATCGCTCATATTAAATGATTTATATTGAGCGTCAAACATCAATACAATATTATGACATTGTCATAATAATCATTTAAGTCATTATCTCATTTATATATATATATATACAGGAACGGAGTGGGAAGAATTTATCCACTGGGACAATTATGCCCTCGCCGGCCTTATACAGGCCCCAATATGCCATTGGGAGGCTGTCAACGGCCGTTTATGTTTCTTGAGGCCAGCGGCCACCGGGAATAGTCCCGGTACTCCCGCTGGCCACTCCACCCCTGCATATATATATATTAGTCATATATTTTATATATAATTTCCCGTATAATTCATTTGTTTAACCATTTTTCCGTATACCATATTCGATATATGATAATGAAATGACTGAATAACATAAAAATACAAAATGCAACAGATTTAGCAGATAGGTCATTCATGTTTCATTTTTACCCTCTAGGATCACGTTAATGAACTTTATGTACTTCATGCCTTCCGTCGGAAACTATAAATATATATTTTTTTATTTTCCTTCCTTCCCAAGGACTTATTCAATCAATTAAAGTGCATGCTTTTTGAAGAAAGGAGGGGTCCTCTTATCTGATCAGGGGGGGGGGGGGGGAGGAGACCTGATGGGATCTTTGAGGAAATATAAATAATTTTGAGTGGAGGAAGCCGGTCCCTCCCCCCCCCCCCCCCATTTTTATTATTATTCCTCTAATGACATACTTAACAACGAACGCACAACTGCATTCTCACAGATGATCCATATTCGATTTTGCTCTTTCATGTCATGTGGAAATAATATTAATTTATTTCCTTCAAAGTTCTATTATTTTTTGAAAATGTTAATATTTGGAGAAAGGAAGTCTAGACGGGTTGTTCTTATAAACACATACATACAACACGTACATCCCTCCACTGGTTGGCTTGCATTGCTAGCTGGTTGGCTGTCATGAGATCACACAATTTGTTTTATAAAAATATGGTTTATTCTCTTTCTCAGACATGAAGAGAACTAATCACCTCAATGCTTTTATCCACTCATTCACCCTTTTTGACTACTTGAACTCCTATTATATTGCTGCTGTTAAAAAATGAAGCTGCTACTGCGTATTTTTCTTTTTTGGCGGTAATTTTAGGGCCATTCAAATATGTATATAGTTCATGCAAGTAGGCAATTAGGGCCCCCAAAAAAGATTCTCTTTGCGGTGGAAGAGGACGTTCATTTTCACATAATAATAATAATTTTAAGAGCTCTAGTTGTCGATAATAATCTCTTTATGACCTTAAATAAGTTTTATTGTACTTAAGATGTAATATAATTATTGCAGATGCCTATTTTTTGTGTCTCATTTGAACTGATGGTATCATCATGATGTTTGATAAATGGATACGTATTTTAAAATCATATATCTTGCAAGAGGATCTACAGAGGAGTCTATGAAGTCGTTTTGATCGGCTGAGAAGCCTTCTTTATATGTACAAAGAAATAATACAATATAAAATAGTCCTCGTTATTATGATTAGGAATCACATTATTCTCCTAAATGATGTCTTGTTGGTTTAACCATATATATTAGTCAAATACTATTCTATTTATAGTCGAAATCTTCAGGACCGCCCTAAAATCATTGCCAAATTTCAAACCTCATAGCTTATGCTTATTTTACAAAAATAAAATTATCTAATTCCTTGTCAACGTTGTTTTAAATGAATTTAATTTTGTAGAATGTTTTTGATGCTATTTTTTAAAGATCACTGTCCGTTTAATACTTTTGTATGTCTGTTTTTATCTTGTTTTATGTATGGTTGTTTTGAAAACTTTATCTTATTTGGTACATATTGCCTTTTTATTTATGTACTATGTTCGTTTTTTAGTTTTCTCTCTGATATGTTTTAAATAAGGATAAATGAAATATAGTGATAAAAAAAAGATTACAATATAAGTGATTTATCCTGGAATTTAATAATCTTATTGTACCATATGTATTATGCTATGTTTTGCCACTTTTATTTGAATTGAACTAACTTTTTATAATTACAATTGTTATTGTCAGATATAAAGTGTTGTGTTTTGATATTGATGAATACCCTTATATTTAGGGAACTAATTTAAACTACAAAGTTTTTTTATTATACATTAATATGTGTAATTTCTCTGAATAATTAAAGTTATTCCCACAAATGTTATAAAATAGAAATATAAAATGTGTATATGGGTTGTAAAAAAAACACCTATTCTATTTATGTTCCATATGTGATTTGGCTACCTCTCCTGTAAAACTCTTCGATTTGTAACTCCGCAGATTTTTTAATTTATATATAATCCCATCATAGGCAAAATGGCCAAGAAAGAAAAGTGCGGTATAGAAGAAAATTCCCCAAGAAGAAGAAATGGACCCGGAGATAGGCCACAAGATAGAGAAGAAAAAAATGATATTTCATGGAAAAATGGTCCAAACACATAGGTGGACAAGTATTTGATAGAATACAACTAAATATTGTACAAATACTATTTCTCAAATAATGGAGTAAATAATGGCTAATAACTAAATTTATTTTTTGCTATTATAGATAATGATTACCTGATGTGTCATTAGACGGGTAAATATTAATTGGGCCTTTTTCTATATGTCATCATTTTCTGTTATATCTTGGTCATTCTTCCTGTTCCATTTTTTCTTGGGCCATTTCTTCCTAAGCCGTATTTACCTCAGATATTGGTTCCTAAATCTTTCTATAATATACTATATTTTTTTGTCTGAAAACATATCAAAAGGCGCCATTGGAGAAGCCAGGCTTGTGCATATGGGAAAAATTTAGTCTGAGAAGATTTTGTCGTAATTATTGAACAGACAGAGTTCATACGTAAGAGAAGCATTTAGTTATAACTCTTTTTATACAAAAAAATACAATGGAGAAGGGCAGAAGACCATTTAGAGAATTAGGAAACCAATAATACCTTCAAATATAGATAGGACATTTTTTTTTTAGTATATAAATACAGAGAAGATTTTTGTGTGGGGATATTGGGATATTCCAACATTTATTAAGAAGTGATCAAAAATAATAGTTGTATATTATTAAGGGTTGTCCAAAAAATGTCCGTCTCAAAACGGCTGTCTAGCAAAGTCCTGGAATCGGAAGGATCAAAGGGCTCGAAAGGTCTTATGACATTTAAGAGGCTATATTTAAGAATTAATTATATTTTTCAAACGACTCATGCTTAAAAAATCATATCTATTTAACACAAAAATCTTCTCTGTATTTATTATACTATAAAAATTGACCGCTGCATGCCAGGGCAATTTCTTGGCGTTCCATTCATTAAACGCACTTTCAGCTGAGCGCGTTTCAATTTTGTGTTTCGTTCACCAAGTTATTATTGATATTATGCTTAGCCTCATAACCTTTCTATGACTTGTACATCATATTTCAAAGCATAAATGGATCAATGAACCTATTTCATATAAGTATGAAAAAACATTTCAGCAAATAAATGTTATTTTGGTAACACTTCTTTTTATATGAAAAGTAAAGTTTTAAAGATTATTGGTCAAAGAATAAATGAATTAGACCGTCATTATAATTTGGAGTTAGTTGAATAAAATACTCACTAACAGATATAATCCAATTGTCATATATATTATTTGGAGATAAACATTTCTATCAATGCAAGAAACTATTACAAACCATACAAGGAGTGAATAATTCCTGTTTCTTTTTTTATTTCATTTATAAGCTGCAAAGATGTTTCTTGCAAAACGAAGAGAAGAAGAAACGAGCCAATTTTTAATAGATATGTATTTTAGGTATCAACAAAAAGTTTAATATTTTATTGTTAATATAAGCTACAAATATTTATATTGTTTTTTTTTGTATCCTTGTGGAAGATTGACCCAATATTTATGACTACTAAAAAAAGTGTTATATACAATTTTCTATGAATCAAATATATATCTCTCCTTCTGTATATTATATATATATATATATATACACAAAGAAAAATGTGTATTGTCAAAAAGACAGGTTTATATAATCATTGAAAAAAAATGGTTTTATTGTTTAGAATCAATTCTGTCACTTGTACATAAAATTGTGAGTGGGTATTTTGTCACACTCATTTTAATTAATATTGTAATAAATATAATTAATACTACAACAAGATTTATGAATAAACAAGAAATGCAACATAAACAAAAAAATACAACATAAACAAAAATATTATAAAAGTTTTGGAATCCTCTGGAAACAAATATATTTTATTATTTTTTATTCAATTTGAATTAGCAATATCATGAAATTTTTGCATTATTCCTTTTTTTAAATAAATATATCAATTATTCTACAAAAATCTGTATTTTATTTGAAGTGTCTTGAGCTATTGAAGCGCTAAGGGTTTAAACAAGATATAAATTAATTTATAATGGTATAATAACTTTTTTCAAAATATAATTTATACTGATTCTAAATAATTAAAATAATACTACAATTGAATATTGGTAGACAAAAAGTTTACATATTAGCATTTTAAAAAATATATATTATATACAACTTCATTTTAGTCGAAATTAGAAAAAATCGGATAACATGTATTTTATAGTCCTTAAATAATTTTAAACGTTGCTTATTGTAGATACACTTGAGCTAATAATTAGCAGATATTATGTTTCTTACCCATTATAACCTGAGCGTCGATTTTTTCGACGTGTTTTATAAAAGTAAGAAAAAAAGTCGTAATATATGTAAAAATGAGACTGTATGAATATGGATATCGTTTTAAGAGTATTTTACTTGGTAAATATCCTGTTTATGTTTGTGGCATTTGTACCTCAAAAATATCCACTCAAGGTATTGTTTCTTTGATATTTTTTTGTTGTCAAGTACTTTCAAATATATAATGTGGGTGATTCAAATTTTCTTAAACATTATTCTTAAATATTGTTTACATATTATATTGAATTTGGCATCTTAATTTCTAGAAAAAAAATAGTATTTTCTAACGTCGAAAAATCGACGCTCGGGCTCTACAGACATATTTTTCAAGGGAAAATACAAACAAGTCTCTATTACGATTTGTAGTACTGCGTTTTATAAGTAATATTGTTTGATTATAATAAATTATTATAATTATTATTTTGTAAAAAACTATTTTAGATAGACTACTGATGAGATATTTTGTCTCTAGAAGGACATGGATGAGTCTGGGTGATGTTATATAGGCTTCCAGAAACCTAGGCAACTCTCTGACGGAGATAGTGATAGGTAAGATGGACGAGGCAGAAGGCATTTCAGAATGAATAGTCAACTTTATTGGAAGGCCCTGCTCATTTTTTTTTTTAAAATTAGAAAGTGCAGCCTATGAAGAACAAAGAGGTGAATCATCTATTATTTGGAGAAAAAAAAACTGATGAAATGTTCAAATATCACAATCTTAAAAAAAAAATCCCATCTGAAAAAGATATAGAGCAAAGAATCCACAAGACTTCCTCGAGCTTTTTTTCATTTCCAAAAACTGTATTTCTACAAATGACTGTGCTTCAAAATTAGAAAAAAGTTTGTTTCAGCTTGGAAGTTATTTAGGTTAAAAATCGATTCAAGGGAGCAAATTACTTCGAAACTGAATTATGTATCGAGATAGTGAAAACAAATCATTGAATCATACATTGTGAAGTTAGTAACGTTATGATGGCACTGTAAAGGAAGAGCTTCGTTATTTGTTGTAATGCAATGCACGTCTTCACCCTGGATGCTTCAAGAATACCACTACGTTTATAAAGAAATAATACTAAAAATAAATAGAAAATTGTGTCAATAAGTTATTAAATATTAAATATATTCTTATGTAGATCGTGTATCCATCTATCTCTATATATGTAAGAATTAAAAGAGAAAGGAAAAAAAAAAAAATCTAAAGGAAAAATGTATAGTACCGTTTATTCTTTTTTAGTTAATAAAATCTTTGCCAGTAGAGCCTGAGCGTCGATTTTTCGACTTTCGACTTTATCAACAGTGACTAGTTCAATTTGGTTGTAATTTTGAACAAATGTTCTATGTGTTATATAAATAGCCATAAATTTTCATTGTTCTACAATC
>CP045900.1:2250636-2272941 GCA_013387185.1 Caligus rogercresseyi | reverse complement strand
TATATGGAGAACTTTAGTTACATCAATACTCTTCATACCCTTTTTCCATGAAAATTTTTTCGCATCTCATAATTTTCATGCATCATAAACTAAGTAGAACAATTTACAAGAGTTACAAAACTTCATGCTTTGCATCCCTTCCTTATTTTTGAAAAATATTTATAGTCTCTGAAAAGACGCTCAATAATCAAAACACTCTTCCTTTGTGAGTCAGACTTTGGGGCTTTCACTCTTGCAGAAGCGCAAAAAATATGTATTAATATGCATGGAATAATTAATGTCTTGTGGTGTGTGTGTATTTATACTTATATTTTCTATTCACTCACTCCAGCCTTTTTATTTATTAACATAATTAATCAAAAGTTATTAATTATGTATATGTTGGCTAATGAAAAAAGATGAGCTAAGTTTAATTCAAAGTTTTTATTTCTCTACAATTTATGAAACCTTCAATCAAGACCTTTAATTTAATGAGGTAGGCACTTTTTTATTATGAGAAATGATTAAATATTAATTATAAAAATTAGTAAGTATGCAAAAAAATAGCTATCATGGTATTTTTATCAAATAAAATTTTGATGGCAGCGCGATACCTGGCCTTTACAGTTAAGATCCCTTTTACCAATAGCATTCCGTGGAAATATGTGGGGGATATGGTACGATTTTATCCGTCTTGCTCCGCTGAACATCTCCAATTTCTACTACGGATTATGATGCAGTAATGGAAATTTGCCAAAAGACAAACAAAAAATTCAATTCAATTTTGGTTATTTTAGTTATTATTGGCAACATTATTTATTATGTCTGTATTTTTGATTACAATTTTATTTACTTTAAGTTTTTTATAATTATTTTTTGTAGATAGTGCTGCTTATTTTAGGTTAAAGATTTAATTTTAAACTATAATGTTACTATAGTATTTTTTTATATTAATATATCTATATCAATAAAGTCTTAAAATAAATAAAAAAGTTTATCATTTTTACCCTATAGATTTAAAATCAAACTCTTTTTATGTCATCAAACATAAACTAAAGTTTTATATATCTGTAGTTTAATTTAAATGGTTGCTGATGAAGAATATATGCGGTTTTAAAATATTAAAGCACTTTTTTCAAAGTACTTTTATTCCAGACAAGCAATTGTGTAAAAGATACATAAATAAACATTATAGTTTAAAATTATTGCTTGCTGAAAATCAACCACATGGTGATCCATATTGAACTATGTACAGCAATAAACAAACACGATAATACAATTAAATTGTCAACAAACAATAACATACAAAGTACAAGTACACTATACTTAGAAGTAACATAAACAAATAATTAATCAATATTCTTTTTGAAGTTATTGATTATTTGTATTAAAAACTTTTTATTTTGCAGCGTCATTGTTGGGAGATATTTGATTTGGTTGATGGCGAACGTCCAATTGGTATGTCTTCCTGTGGTATCTTCAATTTAAAAGCTGTATACCTGGCAGCTGCGGCCAGTATACTAGCTCTAAT
This sequence comes from Caligus rogercresseyi, assembly GCA_013387185.1. Lineage (NCBI taxonomy): Eukaryota > Metazoa > Arthropoda > Copepoda > Siphonostomatoida > Caligidae > Caligus > Caligus rogercresseyi. The sequence continues at coordinate 2,271,431 of CP045900.1, read as the reverse complement.
TTCATTTGCTTTTAATTCTGTGTAAGTGGATAGCCTTTTGGCAATCAGAGCTTTTGAATTTAGGATGGCGAATTCAATCGCCTTCGACTCCAGCGACGATTGTTTTTTCCTGCCGACCAAACCAAACAGAAGAATGGCTTGAATAATATTTCTTGGACCATTTTCCATTCCAGGAACGTTGATTTTTATAAAAGTTCTTAAGATGGAGATAGCCTGACAACCAGTAAAAGCATGTACGATATCATTGTATACCTTACCACAGTCTTTACACGGTCGAAAGAATTTTATACACATCCCAGAAATCTGAAGCTGTGCAGTAAATTTCCTACCATCTAATATATTTTTAATGAGTCTAAAATTCTAAAACGCCATTTCTGGGGAGATTAAGCTCTCTCATATATTCCAATAAAATTCCTTGTACTTCGTTTTTTAAAATCGTAAAATTCATTTTAAGATGCCAAGGCATCGGAGATATAAAATTCTTAGCGGATCTGTTAAGAGGAAAATAAAATCTACCATCTCTAAAAACTGAATCTCTCCCAAGGTCGTGAAAACAAAAAATATCTTCCCCAAGAGCCTTCTCTTCCAAAGAAGCCGGAGGGAACAGGTTGCGAAAAAAGAAAGGCTTTTTCTCATTTTGCAAAATTATATCCATCACGGAGTCGTTTTTTAAAGATTGGATAAGCATTCCAGATTAATCTTTGTGCAGCACCCCACTCTGGAGACAAGCAAGATGTTTTGGCATTAGGTAAGACTGTCCCCATCATATGTCTATTATAAAGAGGATTAGAAGCAGGGAGTCTCCTCCACTCCTGATGAGGGTTGGAAGACAGATCAATGAAAATCTTTACATATATTTTGGGGATTATTTTATATAAAAGGGCGATCCCACCACCAAGAAGATGTTTATGGTCTCTAAATAGGATCTGTGTATTAAGTGTATTAAAGCACTTTGTACGGATATATTCAGTTCAATGCTTGGTTGCAGAAGCTTAGATACGCCAAAATACGGAAATCCGAGAGAAAGAACTAGGTTTTATTGGCTCAAAAAGGAATGCTGGTTAAATCTACTTTCAATGCAACAATTGATTCTGATTTATTTTAAACTTAATATCTGTTTATGATTAATTATTTTAAGATTCATTATATACGACAAACTCAATCAATGATTATCTTAAATAGTTTCTAATAGTTCATAGCAAATATGTTAATTAAGAAGTGCAAGTTAATATAAACAACTCAACATATATTTCGATATCCGGCAAGTAAATCAAAATGAAATACTTATTGAGTGAATGAATAAAGGAGCATTATTTTAAAATAAGAATGCAGAATGGACTGTCATTTTACAAATTATAAAGTATAAAGTCTGTTCAACTTAACCATAGTATTTGTTTTAACTTCACATATTAAAAAATATTTTATCATAATTCACAACAAGATCAAATATTATGTAACGGATGTAAAAAATATAACAATAAGGTTCATTTAATATAAAATTGTTATGTATAATTCATTAAATATATATTTTAATAAGTTGCTTAAATTTGAATGAAATACCGCTTAAGAAAATGAACTAAAGTATATTGTTGGTTAAAGAAGAAGGTGCAATGAATTGTTATTCTACAAATATGACATCAAAAAGTATAAGAGGTTTATTCAAATATATCACAATATATACACTTCTTATGTAAAACACGCTCTAAACACAATATAAAATGCTTATTGTATCTCAACATATGTAACAAATACATTAAGTAATACTTTATTAGAGTATCAATCAAAATAAAATAATATTTATAAGTTGGTTCAAGAATCCAGAGGTCCAACAAATATGTATTTTTTTTCAATCTTCAAGTATATTTTAAAAACTCATGCTATCAGAAAAGTTTACTTGTATATAATTGGCGGAGTTATGAGGGGTTTTAAGTTATTAAATAACACCAAAAGCATCATCCTAGATAATCAAACAGACAGCACAAGAGAAAATACTCGCTAGTAGTTCAATGAGGTTGATCAAAAATACGCTCTTGAAAGTGTCACATATAACTAACAGCATTAAATGTAATGCATGCTTCAAAAGAGCTATAACAATTGCTTTTGTTTTAAAAATAACTTTTTGAGTGCATGATAGGCAAACCATAATGGAAGAGTGGTATGGATCTGGGCTCATCAATAATAAAATCACGATTTTTTAAAATAATATCACCAAGGAAGAACATTCCTAAGAATTCTAGTGTAATGTTATTTCATTGCCCCGTTTACTTTGTTACACATAAAAATAAGTATTATTTTGAATATGAACAAAAGATGGGTATAGCTTTATGGAGGCAAAAAAAGGTGGTACGCTCTGCGATATTGAAGAGAGCAAATATGCCCGTAATAAAATATAATATATTTATGCTCATAAATTTAATGATTCAATAATTCATGAAGCCAAATATAAAGACGACGTTTGTGGCCATAGTACCTGGCATACTTCACACACTTTTCAATTCCTTCACGAAGTGTTAATGGGCACCTATTTGTGGCTGGACAATTTGCGTTAGCCGCCAGCAATGCTTCAAAAACTATTTACATGAGGTATATTTTTATAAATAAGAAAGCCTCAACTAATTTTTGATACTTTTTCAACTTATACATATTTAATTGGGACAGTTTTTATATTATATATATATATATATATATATAAGTCCGTGACTTTTTAAATGAAACAAAGTTTTTTTTGACAAAATCTAATTTTATTTTCAACATAGTCTCCTTTGAGCTCTATACACTTCGTCCAGCGTTTCTCCAATTTTTTTATCCCTTCCAAAAAATAAGATTTTTCGAGGTCCTCAAAATATGTATTTGTTTGTGAGATGATTTCATTTTTGGAATAAAATCTCTTTCCGGCAAGCCATTTTTTAAGGTTTGGAAACAAGAAATAGTCACTCGGGGCTAAATCTGGAGAATACGGCGGATGATATAATTAAATATGTTCCACGCCTCTCGCCTATCTACGCCAATCTCTCCAGTTTATTGTAAAAAATATAAGAAATTCAAGACTTCAAAGACAATTTAGATTTATCTGATATATGTTTTTTTGTTTATTTCTGTAGGATTGATTGTAGTTGTTTTTTATGATTATCTTTTTTTAGATGAATAATATGATTTTGAAGTTTTAGGTCTTAAAAAGGAAATTAATTTTAAACTATAATGTTTGTTTTATGTTTTTACGAAACACAATTTTTCCTTTTATATTTTTCCTTTTATATATTACGTATAGTGCTTTTTTGTTCTATTTGTATATATAATTTGTTTTAATAAAGACCTTGTTGATGAGAAAAAAAAAAAGGCCAAACCTTTTTTTGGACGAAATTTTAAGTGGCATTTTTGGAATGTCCGTACAAAATGGGACTCAAATTAGGAATTTCAGCCTGGGAGCAAACAAAGACCTTAATTTTGTTACATAGTGTAGTCAAAGCCGATCCATCTTAAAAAGATATTGATAAATAATAATGTGGCATATAAATATTTTTGGGGACGGCCATTCAATAAATTGTAATATGATTCGCAATTTTTACAAGGATTGCTTTCTAAAAGCCTTCTTTACTAGGCACATCGACACGGGTATTAGGATCAATGAGCCTCTCAAAACACATCAGCATATTCATTCACGAGCTATTATATGGATAATATTCAGGAAGGACAAATTTCACTATTTTGAGCGTAACATCATTTCTTTTTGAAAAATAGTAATAGATAGGAATGGAAATCTGGAGCTTAGCCTTGGTGCTTACAGATTCATGACTATTTTTGGCCGTGAAAAAGAGAGAGGGGTAAAGAGAGGGGGGGAAGGAAAGAGAGAGGAGAGAAGGAGAAAGAAAAAGTGAGAGAGAAACGTCTCCCCCTCTCTCTTTCCTTCCCTCCCTCTCTTTACCACTCCCTCTTTTTTTACGGCCAAAACAGTCAGTGAATCTCTAAGCACCAAGGCTAAGCTCCAGATTTCCATTCCTAGTAATAGATGTGAGTATTGTAAAAATACATTAATTGCTCTCACTGTTTTTCATTCAAATAGTCTTAAATGAATCAGGTATTGTGCAAAATAACGTTAAAAAACGATATAACATCATTTATACAGGTGCATATTTTTTTTGGGTGGTGGGAATGTGTTCAACACTATTCTCTAATGATTTTCTTTGTATAAAGGATCACTGACACATCCATTATTCATGGAGCCCCTAAAAACCTGCTTTTTAATCCCCCTGAAATAGTGGTTAATTAAAACTTATGAGTGAAACACGGCAACATAAATCATAGTAGCCTTGCCTGTAATTTATGTTTCTTAATAATAATAATAATAACTATTTTCCTTGTACTTATTATTATTATTGGACAGGTATATAATAGGCATGCTCTTGTACGTATAGTTTCCTGGTAAATAATGATAAATTTATACGCACAAAGCACGAATTGTGTGCTTACAATGTGTATCCATCATAATTTATTCCTTTATATCGATGCTTTTAAAATGTATTATTTCTTTTATTGTCTTTCAAAATTTGCTTCAGATATTTTTTACTATATGTCATTCGATTAAGCTGCATATTTGTGCTATTAATAAGTATGAAAAAGTTATGAAAATGAGTTCAATGAACAAAGTATCTTTTGATTAGATTGATGAAAAATTGACCTTCCCCACACGGAATTTAAACTGGCGCTTTCAACATTCAGAGTGGACTGATTACACGAACTCCTTTTAAAAAACTTTACTTTAAAAAAGGCAGGGGTTTTTATAAGCCAACTTCTGATAGAAGTATGATCAGAACAATAAATCTCTTTTCACAATTGTTCCTCATTCAAAACAAATAGATATACTAAAGCTTATAGATCCAAAGTAGAATAAATCTCTTTTAAATCTCATAAAATAGTAATATTATTTTCTCCCAAAAGAGTAAAAGTAATAAATAAGGGTTAAAAAAATTATTTCCCATACTTTAGACACATATTATTTCCTTGACTGTGTCACTATAATTTATTCATTATAAATGTATTTTAATAAAAACACATATAATAATACACTTAGCAATACACAATAGTATTATTATTGTGTAAAGTCAACCATTCCCTGAGAGTCCTTTTTTTGCAAACAACTCTGCTGCTTTAGGAAAACAAAGTCTTAAGGGAGCGCGATAGCCGCTTGCACTATTAATGTTGGGGCGCAGGTTTGAATACTCTCGAGAGGGGATGGTCTTTTTTGGTCTACCTCATTGATAAGATCCTAGGTTCGAGTGACTAATTTTAACGCTATAATACTTGTTTATATCCAGTCAGATGCAATTCTATCGAACCAAATAGGCGAAATAAAGGGAGTGCAATAGCTCAGTGCGTTAAGGCGTGTTCAACTCTCAATGTTGGTGGCGCAGGTTCGAATCCTGAGAGGGGATATTCATTTTTGGTCTACCTCATTGATAGTATCCTAGGTTCGAGTGACTAATTTTAACACTATAATACTTGTTTATATCCAGTCAGATCCAATTCTATCGAACCATAAAGGCAGGCACGTGCACAGATAAAAGCTAGGTGGTGCTAGAGCACCTGCCCTTTTGCCCTCTGGAGAAATGTGCCCTTTTTTGACTGATGTGTTTTATTTATTGTTTGTTTTGTGGCACATGGACATCATGACATAGCTCAATTTTTGCGCGCGGACGAACTATTGCGGGCGCACTTCGCGCCCGATTAAAATGCCCTTTTTAAAAATCTGAGCACCACTAACTCTGAATGGCTGTGCACGCCCCTGCATAAAGGCAACAAAAAAATCCACTAGGAAAGAGTAGCTCTAAAGTTTATTTATCAATTCAAACTATTCCGAATCGTCTAGAGAATGATAACAAATTTTAAACTTTAATTGCATATTATGACATATTGAAATACTTGTATATAAATTAATAGTCACTCGTCTTTTTAATGAGCTGATTGTCTTGAAATACTTTTGATGATTTATTTGTATTATTGTTGTTTTTCCTGCAATTTGAAAAAGAAATGCTTTTTATTTGATTATTTTGTTAATTGTATTTTTTTTTGTTGATATTTGGTGAGGTTTGAAGAGTATATATAGGCTTAAGAAAATAATCATAATTAATCATAAACTATATTAAAAGTTCTTATTATTTTACATCAGGACAAAAATATACATAAAATAGAATTACTAAAAATATATATATAGAATTTAGTGAAAATAATTAAAAATATAACTATAAAAAGTTATTTATTTCCTTGGCTGTTTACATATCTTTTCATCTTCACTCAGTCCATATCAATTTACTCATAATCTGTGCATAATATAATTTACTTTTTGAAATTTTGCTTTTAGACTCAAAATTAAATTATGACTCTTACAATAACCTTAAGTACATACATTCTTGCCTCCAAAGCCTCTTATTACAATAAGTAATGGCTGCTATATATTTATTTTGCTTATTTGAGAGGAAGCGGCGTTAATTTTCACGCCTGGATTCCCACGTCTATGGAAAAGCAAGCAAAAAAAAAGAAATTTATAGAGGATCATAAATATTATCGAGTCTTATTATTCAAGCGTGCTTTTCAAGATGCAAAATTTAATAAAAATATTAGCAATGAAGGGGATTTTTTTCACTTTTTCACAATTTTTATTTTTATATGGTTATTTTTTTATATTTTTCATTGGTGAGAAGAGTATTTCGTATATATCTTTTGCAATTACAGCCAACAAAAAAAAGAATCGTGGACCCACCCATTTTAAAGATAAGCTAACTAATCGTGCAGTCGGATGAAATCAAGATTGCTGGCTTGCGTGTCTTTATTAAAACAAATCTAAATATAGTGTGCATTTTTTCATTTTGCAAGAATTATATATATACACACTCATATGTAAATCTCCAAGTATTAAAGCTGAAAGAGCTGATTTTATCAATTTTCATCTCATGATGCACATGCAATAGTGGTTTTGTATTTTAGCATTCATAAATTCATGCATAAAAGAGCAAATTGAGTATCGTAATAATATATTTTACTCATAATATGTTACTTGAAGATATTTATATATATACGAGTATATTTTGGGGTGGCACACAAAAATCCTACCTTGCACGAAAAACTTCTGAACGCCTTAGAGATCTGGAAAGAACTCTCGATGTGTGTGGGTAATCGTCTATATTTCCCAAGAAACATCCTAGCACTTCGGTTAGTCTGGGATGTCAGGAATTTAAAAATAAGTTATACAATGTAAAAAAATATATAAACTATATAAATTGAAACAAATACTAAAATATAATATATTATTAAAATCAAAAGATTTTTCCGAAGAAAGAAAAACAACCTTAAAAAAATTAAAAGACACTATCGTCTGCTATAGATTATATAGGGGCAAATTTTTCCATAGACTTGGCAACTACATACGCTTCCCTATTGGTTTGGCGTTGCGAAGTGTAGAGCTACTATTCCAAATAGCTGCAGCACTGGTGACGAATGTGCCCACTGACTTAAGGAGAAGAGATCGGATATGTCCGGCAGTCCGAGAACGAGTAGATCTGACCCCACCTTGGACACCGAATAAGATCTAACCTACTGGGTGTCGATCGTCATTGCTACCATCCCGGCTTGCAAAGCATTTCCATGTTTCCAAAGCCACAGCCCGAACCGATGTCCCATTGAGGGATGGAAGTCCGGCCTTGTGGAGCAGAGCATCGATCTGCATGTGACTGTTAGCCCTTACGCCAAGTAAAAATGTAGCTGCGTTGTTTATGGAAACCTGGATCGATCTTGCAGCCTTCAATGGACCAGTTACGTCGTTTTTTTAGTCGAGGTACATTAGTCACCGCTGCGGTGTAGCTGACTCGACCAATCATTCAAATTCATTCAAATTTGGGAATCCACAAAGTTGTTGCCAATCTACATGGGAGTACAGTGGTCAGGACTATTTGTTGCCAATGGCAAGGTGTTCCCATACAGACTGGAAGCAACTATAGCGGTTGGGGACAGTTATATTCTTTATAAGTTAACCTTTATATTTTAGAAAATGTTTTGAAAATTAAGTCCCAATATCACTAAGATTAAATTAAATACATATTTTTGTATAACAATAAAAAGTAATGTCTATATATTTTTTTTTATTTCGTACGCTATATATTCAAATATATTGGAATTATATTGGACGGGTTTTAATTAAGTATCAGCGTTCCAAACATATATTGTATTTACAGCCTCAACAGCTCTCTCTTCTTGAAACTATTTTTTTATTCTAAGTGTGCATATAAAAAGAAGTAATAAAACAGAAAAGGAATGTTCTTTATAATGGTTCATCATATGGTTGGCCCACGGTTGATGGTTCTTTTTTTACCTTAGAGGAACGCCGTAATCATCAAGCACATAACCCGGTTGACTATTTGTAATTTCTCAAAGACCCATGAACAAAAAATGATTATATGGATATGTATGATGGACCAAAGAGATGAAATAGTTGTTTAGGGCGTTACTTCTTTATTATTGCAAGTTATGGGGTTATTTAAAGAAGAAGAAGAAGGTGGAGTGTATAAATGTTTTGTGTGTAATGAAACCAGAGGGATTAAGCCACAATTGAAGGAGGCTTTAAAAATCATGCCGTGAATTCAATTAAAATAGTTTAGTGACTGCTTTGTGATTATATGAATATGAAGTATCTAGTTTTTTAGTATGCAATCTCTTGAATGAATCTATTTAACACCACGTCAGATGTGACACAAATTATGATTCTCCTTTTCCAAATATCAATCATATATAATCAATTATAACTTATTTTAAAGGCTTTATTGATGAAATATATATATATATATATTATATATATATATAATATTATATATATATATATATTATTATAATATATATCTATAATATATATATATATATAGATATACATCGACGCAGAAAGCGGATGGATCGAATAAGTAGAATCTACAAATCGGACGAGCATTTTAAATGTCAAAATAAATTAAATTGCCCGAAATCAACGATTTTATGTGTATTTTAAGTGAGGAAGACAAAACACCGCTTTGATCTTACCACCCTGATAATATATTATATATATAAGCATTTAATGTAATATTCGAAAATTACAAAACTAAAGTTTCTTACCATTACAACAATTGTATATATATATTATATATATAGCATTTTATATATAATATATATAGATAGATAATATTATCTATATTATATATCATAAAGAAGTCATATAATAATGTATAATAATATAATATATATATATAGAAGATATATATAACCTATATATTATATAAGCATTTTATGTAATATTCAAATTAAAACTAAATTTTTAGACTTGAATTTAATTGTTCCTAAAGATGTCATACTACACTTACTACCAAGATAATAAATAGTTAAAAGAAATCATGTTAAACACTCTAGCCAAAACATTACTCTCTGTAAAAATATAATCCCTTTTTGCAATAACTTAATGCTTATAATTATATTCAACAAAAAGTACAAAAGTGGTAGCTACAATGTTTTTCTGCATGCATTATTATTCATTTGGTTGAAAGAAGAAAAACAACAATTCTACAAAATCCCCCATCAAAGAATAACTCATCAAATATGATGACAACTAAGCATTATTTCATTCAAAATATGTAGTTTCCAACAAGTAACACAACAATATAAACTGCTATATTATTATCATTATTTTATATAACTTTCCAAAAAGTTTCATGAACAAATGTTTACAGCAATGTTTACATAGTTCTTTAATATCTTCTTGTACATGAATAATTAATGACTTTTCCGTAATTTCTCTCTTTTTTGCTCACAGTGAAGACTTGGTTATCATATTTCAAAATAGAATGAAGAGGTAATTAAGAGTAAATAAACAACATTATATATGTAGTTGGGCGCCAGTGCAGAAAAAAAGGTCAGAGATGGTTTTTTTTAGTTTGTATAAATGTAAATAAACAATCTATGGGTAGCTATATTGAATGGTTTAAAGGTGATGTTGTTGTTTAAATTGTTTCAACATGAATAATTCATAAGGCTTAAATATCATCATCATCATAAAGAGAATGGAAGTGATCTATCATATTTTTACCATGTTAGTAACTATATTTAGTAAAAATATACAAACAATGAAAAAAACATACTCTGAAATGTTATTTTATTTGTGGAACAGACAAGAGATACTTCCAATGTATATTTAATATACAAAGTAGTGAAACTGTTTTAAATTGCCAGTTCTTATACAAATTGAGATTGTTTCTAACTAATGTTCCTGCAACAAAATATGATAGCGGATGTAGCCAAATACAGGTTTAGGACGGTACAAAAGGTAGTAATTTTATATTAATGCATATATCAGCCCGAAACGTGAATAAGAAGTTATCTCAGGGTTCATTGGGGGGGAATTGGGCTTAAAAATATTAAATAAAAAGATACAGTATTTTTTAAGTTACAATTGGTCGCTTTATATATGTCTTCTTTTTTATTTTCAAATAAGTTCAATAAGTTTCCCAGTAAGCTAAAAAAAGTCTTATATCAACATAAAATCATGTAAATATAAAATATATTTATATATATTTGATTATATTTATTTTATGAATATGTACATATTTTTTGCCGCAAGCAAATACTTTCTTGCTATTAATAAAAATCCTGGCATATCAAAAAATTATATTTTTTGATTAATTTAAACACTGACAAATCTTGCATAAAAATTATGGTTCCTTCATATTAATGCATATTTCTGTTAATTAAACTTTAAATAATTATGAATAACCATTTCAATGTTGACTTTAATTAAAATAGCCTTGCCGTTATTTGTATTGTATGAAATGTAAAGTTTTCTACAATAATTGTACAAAATAATGAGGGCAGAACAATATGACAATTTTTGAATTAAATGCAATATTAGACATCTCACAAAAACTTTATCATAAAATTATAAATGGTCTTCATACATATATACTTGATATAAATATAACTATTTTATAGTACATACCAGGAAACGACCGGGTACCCGGCCCGGCCCGGTGTTTAAAAATCACTGGACTTTAAGAATTTTCAAAATATTTAAAAAATGTTTCTATAAAAAACGTCGTCACTTTTTTTGGGGGAATTTTTTTCTAAAAAACACCTTACCTTTCAGAATGACGAAGGAACAAAATATACTGAAGTCTCGGCCCGGTTTTGGGGGCTTGAAAAATTTAAATCCAGGCCCGGGTCCCGCCGAAAAAAGTGTGTAATCAAGTTTTTTTTGCCATAGGAATTAGTTACATATGTACTAGTCTAAAATAAATATATAAATAAAAACAGTAAAAATTTGTTTAAAAGAAAAAACTAAGAACAAATTTAAAAAAAAAAAAAAAAAAAACAGTGTCCTGTCGTTTCCTGGTATATACTCTATAATCTTGTTGTCATAATTATAAATCTCTCACCTTTCGCTAGTAATATTATTATTTAAGCGAAAGTGAAATACATTTTTTCGGGATAAAAAATTCTTAAATAAAGAAAGGAAATAAAACTATGAACTATTGTAATTATTAGCATTGATCTTATATTCTGGACTAAGAACTTTGATACGGATGCATCATCTTCTTTATTTTTTATTACATATTTTACAAGATTATTGAATAAAAAGTAACTTCAAAGTTTCGCATTAGGACTGACATGTACTTTTAGTAAGTAATTTAATGTCCCTTCTTCATCACTAGATAATTATCAAGGTTTATTCTCAGATAGCATTCTTTCCTTAAGCATTTGATGACCGTAGAGATTTCTCAATCGTCATTCCCTAATCGACAGCTGTTTTTTTTGTATTTCTATCTTAGGCCGGTCAAACGGTAAACCATGTTATATAAGTATACATTCATAAAAACTTAAAAAACTTATTAATTTATATAAAATGATATTTATGTTTTTTTAACTCAATTTCTCTATTTTATATTCAGGTTCATGTTTTTGTTTTTATATTAAAGCTGAATACAGACCTTATCGTGGAGATAAAAATTAAACTTTGTTAAGCCATATTTAATTATATTATTATTTTTTATTTACTAATATAATACTTTACAGTTGTAAAGTATTACATATGTATATATATATATCAGAAAACGACTGGGACACTTTTTTTATTTGCCGAGACCCGGGCCGGGACTTAAATTTTTCAAGCCAGGCTGGGACTTCAGTATATTTTCGTTCCTTCGTCATTCTGAAAGTGACGACGTTTTTTCATAAAAGAAATTCCAAAGAAAGTGACGACGTTTCTTTAGAAAACCTTTTCTAAATATTTTTTTTAATTTAAAAAAAGAATGACGAATGAACAAAATATTAAGTCTCAACCCAGGGATTTTAAGACACCGGCCAGACCGTTCAAAAAACAGCTGGGACCCGGGCCGGGTACCCGGTCGTTTCCAGATATATATATATATATATATATATATATATATATATATATATATATATATATATATATATATATATATATATATATCATCCTTTGTCCATTGACACCATCATCAAAAATATTCATCTTCTTTTTGTGGTTGCTAAGAACTCTATATATTTCTATTTGATAAATAATCATTTATTTTAAATTATGAAAACGCTCAAGTTACAATTAATCTTTAATGACATCATTAACAATTTCGAAGGGGAACGAGAGGGCATTTCATATGACCCTTTCTTTTCATCCAATATACGCCTCAATAATTGTCAGAGCACACATGATTAATTAAAAGAGACGGGGACGCGTATTGTCTGAGCCTTGGTTATATGAAACCTCAATAGTTATATGAACATCATATACATAAAATAATAATGTTGGGAATTGAAGAGAGATGGAAAATACGAAAAATTAGGGGAAAATAAAAAGAATCACACCATGGGAATTAAAGAATTCCAATTTTCTCCCTAATGTTTTGGAATATTTCAATCTCTTTTTTGACCTCTATTATATAGGTCTTTTATCTTGGAAACCACCGAAGGGGATCTAATTATTGTTAATAAAATATAAAGGGAGGGAAGAAGACAAAGAGAGCGCGCACGCGCGTGCGAAAAAGTGAATCAAATGCCATTTTAAGTTATATGAAATGCTCAAATATATATTGTCCTCTATGGGTTTCTTAAAAATGGCAAAATAAAGTGTGTGTTGGAGGGGGAGGGATTGTACCCATAATTAAATGCCTACATGATATCTTTTTTCTTATCTTCATCATAAAGTCTCCGTTTTACAAAAAGATGTTCCCGTATTCCTTCAGATTTTATCAATAATTTTATCATAAAGAAGGATGTCTATTTCTTTAGTAACTACTGACCCTAAAAACGAAAGAAAAACGCTCAAATGAATTTGTTAAGGGGCATAACTTTCTACAGTTGACAAATTGATTTTAAAAAAATATCCAAACAAAGATGGGATTAAGTGTCAGAAAATCAGACTAAAATATATAACAATATTTTTTACAAAATATGAATAGGTGAGCCGATAAAGGACAATTTTTGATACATGATTTATTATTTTCGCAGAAGGTTTTGAGATTCATACTTAATAGAATCCCACTTTTTCTAATAAATATGAATATTTCTTCTATTAGTCCACCTACGTTAAGTCTAAACTCACTAAGTATCTTGAGCTATTAACTTTTATTCATATGACTTTTTTACATTCAATATAGTTAAATAAACCACAAATATGATCAAAAGGATGGATCATCATTTTTTGGTAGTTTATTTCTTAAAAGGATATTGTCATATAAACCTTTAATATATATGACATGGTATGTAGTTTTGTCTACGTGCTATAAAAGTTTATTATATAGTGTATAATATAGGTATAATCATTGCATATGATTGAAAGAGCCACTTAATACTTAACACTGTATATTTATTATATATATTATGATTCTTATATATATATATATATATCAGGAAACGATGGGACACCTTTTTTCGCCGGGACCCGGGCCGGGCCTTAAATTTTTCAAACCGGGGCATAATATATATTTTCGTTCCTTCAACATTTTGAAGTGAAGAATTTTCAAAAAGAAGTGATGACGTTTTTTTAGAAAAGGATCTCCAAAGTTGTTTTTTTTTAAGAATCTTCCAAACAAGTATGACGTTTTAGAAAAGAATCTCCAAAAAAAAGTGACGACGTTTTAGAAAAGAATCTCCAAAAAGTTTCTGAAGTGATGTTTAAAAAAAAAAATTAATGACAAACGAAATATTGTAAAATATTGATGTCCCGGCCCGGTGTATAAGAAAATCGGGACACCGGGCCGGGCCGGTACGCTCAAAAAACAGCCGGGACCCGGGCCGGGTCCCTGTCGTTTCCTGATATATATATATATATATGTATATATTATATATACATAATTAAGCATTCTAGAAAAAAATCTTACTGATTGTTAGCGTGGCATAAAGTGGGTTCAGATAATGATTACACTGGTCAACAGCCAAAAAAAATTCAGGGTTTTCTCAGCTGATTTAGACTAATTTTGATGTTCTGAGTCCGAATATCACATTGATTTTGCTCCATCAGGTCAACTTTTTGAGATACATCCATAGGCCTACCTAACGAGCTATACATATTCTAATATCAGCGGTTTTGAGTTCAATCATATTATTCGTGAAAAATATATCGAATTACAATTCACAGACACGAATAATATTATAAATAATTTATTTGTGTTTATCATAAATTTATGTGCATAAATATATGTAGAATTTATTTAATATTTAATATATGTTTGTGTGAATTTAGGCCGACGAAGGTTATATACTTTAGCAAATTTCAGTCATTCTTCCCAAGGACTCCGTAGTGACAATATTGCCTCTTAGATTCTCTCTCATATTCACATTAAATATGAAGTAGTGAAGTACGTACTCGACAAAATCCAATATGAGCAACACAAATGGATCATCTGCGTCGACTTAAAGATGGTAAACTTTTTACTTGGTCAGCAGTCCGGGTTTACGAAGTACCCATGCTTTATATGTATGTGGGACAGTCGAGACAGAGTCCAGCACTATGTAAAGAAAGAGTGGCCGGCGCGAGATCAGTTAGTACCTGGGGCGAGAAACATCATACACGAACCTTTGTTGACCGGGAGAAGATATTGATCCCACCGCTACATTTGAAGCTTGGGTTAATGAAACAGTTCACGCGCGCTCTCGACAAGGATGGGAGGTGCTTCAACTACCTGTGCCGAGCCTTTCCTCGACTGACCAGTGAGAAGGTGAAGGCCGGCATTTTCAATGGTCCACAGATACGGAAGCTTATAAAGGACACAGAGTTCCAAAACTCCATGAACACGCTAGAGTGCGCCGCGTGGAAATCGTTTGTGCAGGTGGTGAACAACTTCCTGGGGAACACGAAGGCAGCAAACCACGCCAGACTCATTAGCACCATGATAGAGGCCTTCCAAAAACTCGGTTGTTTGATGAGTATAAAGATGCACTTCCTGTTCTCACACATGGAGAAGTTTCCTGAAAATCTCGGGGCGATGAGCGACGAGCAGGGAGAAAGGTTCCATCAGGACATGCGCCAAATAGAGGAGAGGTACCAGGGGAGGTGGGACGCAGTCATGATGGCGGACTACTGCTGGTCGCTGAAGCGAGACAACACAGCAGCTGCTCACACACGGGAATCGAAGAAACGCCGATTTATGCTGTGAATTCTGAACTTCTGTGTCATGTAACGCACATTCTTATACTAATATTATGATAATTGTGCTTATAAAATTTGATGGACTTAATAAAAACTGAATAAATTTGGATACGTTGATTTGTATTTCTTGAGGAAATGGGAAAAAATCGTCAGGGGTTTCTCAGCTGATGATCCACAGAATTTTTTTTATTACAAAAATCGATTTTTTAAAATTTCTGTAGCAAAAACCTGACCTGATTGAGCAAAACCAAGGTCATTTTCGGACTCAGAGCATCAAAATTAGTCTAATTCAGCAGGAAAACCCTGGACTATTTTCAAAAATATTTTTTTGTTGCCCTGTGTTATCAATTTCCCTGAAGTTTAGGCAGGACACAACGACAATTTCACTGCCTTCAACTTATTAAAGTTGCCTACAAGATATAATATAAAAATAATAATAACCGTCATAATAAGTTTGTAAATATTAGTCGATTTTATAACAATAGAATATACACACGTGTCTATACTCTCACCTTTAATATATATCATTTCGATATCCTATTAAGCGAAAAGGTATTCCAAAAGACACACTTGTACTTCTTTGAAAATAAGACACTTATAATATTTTCTAAAGGTAAGTTTTTATTACCTCCCCGAAGGAGGTATTGTTTTCACTGGCGTTGGTTTGTTAGTTTGTTGGTTTGTTGGTTGGTTGGTGTTTTTTGTCAGCAGGATAACTCAAAAAGTACGGAACGGATTCGAATGAAACTTTTTGGAGTTGTTTGGAAATGCCAAAAGGAACAAGTGATTAAATTTTGGCATCTCTGAATACAGAATTAAGATGCAAAATGAGCTAAATACTAATAAATATTTCAAGTTAGCCTACTCTGCCAATAGATGTCGCTGTGCTGTGAATGGGGTGCCGGAGCGTCTTCCTCTCGAATTTCCGTCGAGGGGAACCCTCCCCCGTCCCTCTACGCCCCCCCCAGTCGTGAAAAATCCGCCTCGGAAGGCTCATAAGGACCCCGTGACGGCGTAGGTTTGCACTTTCTGAGTGTAATTTTATTTTGATACTTAATATGTGATATTCATGCAGTCATTGAAAATTAAGATAAGGTGAATAATTATAAGTAAATTAATTTCCTTTTTCAATACCGTTTATGAATATACCAAATCATTTACTTTTTATAAAATTAGTTTTTTAAATCTTATTTTTTTTTTCATTGCTATTTTATTAAACACACAATTCATGTTCTTTATACATGTACTATATTTAACATCTCTTTACAAAGTAATTTTAAACAATATTGGTGACCATTATCTTAAAATTCATTATAGAGTCAGGGACCTTCTCCAATCCAAATTGTTATACAAAGTTTACCAAAATGAATTTTATGAGATAATTAAATTTTTCTTAACTTTTACGTAACGGCTATAAAATGCTCCAGAAACAGTAAATATGATATAAAAGTCATAGTGTTTCATTAGGTCGTATGTGATGTATTTTTCTTAAAATGACGCTTGAGGAAAAAAGAAGACGAAGAAAAAAACACCTCTTTCTGTTTCTAACTATTTTTTACTTCATAAGAATGACCATATAGATATTATTCCTCAAATTTGACCTCTTATCAACACTGACAAAATGAATCACAACACCGACCTATAAAAAATTCTTATATTTTCATAGTAACCCTTTGAATAATGACAAAAGGCTTCAGAAAAATGCGCAATTAGGCCCTAAAGTTGTGAAATATTGTATTTAGCCGTATATGATGAGCAATTACTGCTGTTGGTCACTGTGCATATCACCGGCTCTTATCAAACATCTTCTTACTATTATCCAAAGAAAACAATATCTTCTTTGCTCCTCCTTTTATTCTTCATATTTTTTTTTTGTATGGAATGCTTAAGCTAAGGATACCAACTATTGTAGCTAGATATATTTTTAACGGGATTTTAAGGATGATTAAATGTCTGCAAGCGCATTTTCCAGAGAATTAATCGAAAAGTTGAAATCAAAAAAAATGTAGAGCATCTCTCCTAGAATAGCAAACGCTTGTTTTTCGTATTTTGTAAAAATATACCCATGCTTCATTTTAAGAAATACATCAAATATATATATTATATATATACACATATATATATATATACACACAACACAATATATAATATATATGTATATATATATATATATATTTTTGGTCCACCTCTCATTTGTCTATTGTTTCTTTGAGAATTAATACATTTACTAACTAGAGCATAAAGATTTCAGTAGAATGTGAGTACTATGGCTATATATGATTATAGTTGTACATCCTTTATTCCAGTACAATACAAATAATATACAAATTAAGGATTATTGGAATGATTTCATTTGTTTTTTTTCATCCATATTAACGGTACATTTTTTCTACTCAAATAATTACGAGGAATTAATATTTTTTTCAATTCAAGAATATTCGTCATTAATAGGTTGATGAGTGAAAATGTTTGTCTAGCATGGCAAATAAATAGCTCTTCAATTTGATAAAAAAGTTTTCCTTGATAAATACTTTTTTGCCACAAAAACCTATATTTCAGAACATTATTGATATCATGTCTAACTAAAGCGCAGTAATAAACCATTCATTTTAATTAATAATATAAAACTCACAAAGGAAATATTGATCAATAAAAAGTATATAAAGAATAAACGAAAACAAAACAAAATGCAATATTTCTAAAAATAATATCTCTATATTTAATATGAACCCCATGAATTTATATCACTTTGCTTTGATTGAGTAAATACATTATTGAAGCTTTGTATAATTATTATAGACACTGAAGAAAAGACATCACAGTTTTACACATGTTGTAACAAAAACAACAGAAGAAACAGAAACGACAACTTGAAATAAAATATTGTGTTAGGAAAGGTTATTATAAACAATAAAATAGTCGCAAAATGACATTGAAGTCGTTTTTAATATTTTTTGTTTGATGCTCACTAGATTTAGTTTTAAAGTAGTAGGATAGTAAATAAACTAAAAATTAAGCTGTCAAAATTAAGAATAAAAATACTTGAGTTTGTGTATGGGAAAAAAAATAATTAATATCAAAGAAAGTGAAAAAGTTAATAGCACACCAAAAAAATCTTTTATGTTTTTAATAAGAAAAATAACAAATATTAAACCTGAAGATCATGAATAAATAAATGTATAATTAATATAAAAGTTTAATATAGGATTTCATTTATATCTCTTGGGAGTTACAACAGTATACATATGTAAATGTTTGTCCCGTCGTCTAAAATCCAAATGTAAACGAGTCCTTATATATTTTATACACACGTATAGACATATATTCAGTACGGGCACATGTAAAAAATATTTAAGCTTGTGGTGCCCTCGCAATAGTTGGCCGATTGGGTCTCCTACTGCAATCCTTCATGAACGTAATGTAAGGATGGTGCATTCTTCAGCCAGCCTCCAATATCAGTACTTGTAAAGAAACTGGAAAGACTGGAAATTGAATGGCCCTGAAAAGGCTGTTGATGATCAAAAAGCTGTCCGCTCAGCCATGAATTTTGGGCATTCGTGCAGAAGATGAAGTGGTTCCTCGTCCTGTTGTCCACAACCCACGACCCGTGGACTGATTTCAGGGTGCATTAGGTGGTAATGACGACGAAGAAGAGAATGGCCTGTGGAAAATTGCACCAAAGAATTAAGCTTTTCTTTGGAATAATCCAGGAGACGTTTCCATCTATTCAGCTGAACTCTTGGCATCATTTCACGGTTTTGGCGGCAATATTCCAGCCTTGACCATAGTGGCTGCCATTTGTCTACGTAATACGCAGACACCTCCTCCCCAAGAAAGGTCAAGGGGTACCAACAACCTGGGAAGGCTATTGTTTTTAAAGTTCCAGCCTTAGCCAGCATATCTGCCACTTCATTCCCTGTGACGTCACTATGGCCTTTAACCCCAGCAAAGAGAGAGAGGGACTTCAACGGCAAGTGACCCAATAGAATTTGGTGTCTTTTACAAGTGAACTTTGCGTTTCTACCGATCGCAAGGCTCCGATAGCTGCTTTTGAGTCCGACCCAATGTAAAATCCATCCTGTCACCACTTTTTCCGATTGTCTTTAATCCAGGAAATAGCCTCCTTAATTGCCAGTATTTCCGCCTGGAAAACACTATTTTGAGGAGTGAGGGTTAAAGATGCTTCCCCCACGACTTGTTCTCTCTTTTGTGACGTCAAATCCAGCACCAACACTTCTGTGACTTTTCGACCCATCTGTAAAAATGTAACGCTTGATTTTTGAATTCTCTATCATAAACTTGTCATTTCCATATATTTTTTCGATGGATAGCATCTTTTTGTAAGGTTGGAAACAATCTTTTTAAGATGGTATCATGGGCAAACCAAACGGAATGGTCTTAGTTTTGAGATGACACCATCTTTTAATCCCTCGTCGAAGGTGTCAGCAATACGTAGACGAGCCATCGTTGCAAGACTTGTGCCTCAAGAAAAAGGGAATGATACCAAAGAATGTTTCTAGTCCTCTCGTGGTGTCGAACGCATCGGATGGCATAGACCAATCATCCAGTCTCTGTATTTTGTCGGAAGAGTCTGTTGTAACTTTGTTATAGAGTTGTGTCCAAACAAGAGACCCATACGTCAACACAGGTTTTTACAACACAAATATATGCCCACAATGTTTGACGTGGACCAAGACCCCCATGTTTGTCCCAATAACTCCCTTTATAGCATGAAGAAGCCTCTTGGCTTTAATTGATTTCTCTTTCAAATGGAGGTGGAATCTAAGTTGCGAGTCCATTATAACTCCAAGACATTTCCATTTCAGGAGAGTATTGTATCATTTGACCTCCCATATAAAGGTTTGGCCCAAGGTGGGTGAACATGCTTTGTTTTGCATGTGAGTACAGTAGCCACTGTTTTCAAGGGTTAAAAATTAGACCTTTAGCATACCCCATTGGCCAACTGTCTGAAGAGCTTTATTCATGTGCTATTACATTTATGGACTCATAATATCCATAAATATTTTTTCCAATCTAATATATTTATTAATTAATTAAGGCATAATATATGTATAAAAATTAATTTTTATATATAATTTTTTAAATCAAAGGCGCGACTATGAAAGCTGTAGCA
>CP045900.1:2229839-2250536 GCA_013387185.1 Caligus rogercresseyi | reverse complement strand
AATATAAAAAACATAGGTATGTATTAGGAAAAGAGTTTGATAAAATAGAACACATCACAGGAGACGAGGAGGATTCCCTTGTGTCCCATTGATTATTGGTTAATTGGAGAGCTAGACACCGTGTATCGGATGATGAAGTGCGCGGGTGTATGTTAAGGAAAGGGGTAGTAGCACTCGTGAAAAAGGCGATCTATGGAGGCATTTTTTCGTCATAACTTTATCCATCATTTAATAAATGAATGATGAAGGGGTCCTTTGGGTGTCTCTCTATCCGCATCTGTGTGTGTGTGTGTGTTTGCTCTACTCTCACTAATTGATAAAACATTGAAAGGGGCGGCGTCCCAAGGTGACTCAATTTTTATACCTCCAAATTATGATGAGGGGCTAACAAGTAGTTATATGATAAAACTCTTGCTTTACAATGAATGTAATATTTATTAGTATATAAAGTGATCAACAGCATTAAGAACTGTATTAGGTTAAATTACTTTTACTTGAAGTATTTCTGCAAAAAGGGTATTTGCATGCTTCTAAATTTGAAACTTATTTTAACGTATAAAAGGTTGTCATATTTGTTATGATAAAATGTATTAGGACTTATGACATGATAATGCCTTATATTTACCGTTTGCTTGCTTAACTCCTAGATTAGACCCACTTTGAACTAAATAGTTTCAGTACTGGCCGATACTAGAGATATTTTTATTGTTGCTTTTTATGCTGGTACATAATATATAATTTGCAATTTAATTCTTTCAGGAGAAATGTATTTACTCGATCTCTCTAAGCAACAGTTAATCGTCTTTGTATACTCGACAGATTAGGCTTATGGCTTTTCCTAATTTTTAGGGATACATCTTGAACCTTATTGTCCACTAACCATTTAAACAATGACATATATATTTGAAATGAGATAAACTTGTCAGAACTTTAGTTGAACAATTTAATGAACAATTTAAATACGTGGCAAGTGATTAATACATTAAATAGGATACTAAATATTGAAATATCATAATAAAATAAAGATTTTATCTAAAGCTAATGAGGTTTCAATTGTATTAGGGGTTACTATCGTCAAAATCCACCATCAAAATATATAATCTTATGCCAATAGAAAAATGAATGTATTGCTTCAAATCATGAAAATAATCTCAATTCCGTATTGCCAAAAGTAACATAACACCTTTTTATACCTTGACTGAGCAAAATGATATCCGTCAAACGCAATGGTTCAATTGACCTTATAATCTTATTATTTTTTTAATAATGGATGATATGAAAATATATGATCTATGGACCAGCACTGTTGGTTTTTCCAAGAAATGCCCAAACAAAAGGAACCAACGTGTGATTACCTAAGAAAAATAAAAGGAGAGATTCTAAGAACATTGCCTTAGTAAATGAAGCTTCTGAAGCTGATGCTCCTATAGGAAATCGATTATCTTGTCTAGAAAAAGGATATTGCGATATAAAACATTTTCAAGACGATGATCCATTAAAATTAGTGACAAAAGTAAATCAAACAGGTCTTAGAAAACAATAAGTTCGGTATTCGGCCTCAGCATCAAGATTCCATGGACGTCGGTGAGAGCGGGAAGCTTGCTGGAGAAGTGGTGAAGTTCTACCATCCTACAATGTGAATGCAGCAAAGGACCTCAAATGCTTTTACGTTTTTACAGAAAATTATGATATTATGTTTTGACTATTTTATTGTCCATTTTTGTTGTTTTTTTTTTGTGAGATGTTTTACCGTTGTTTATTTTATGTTATTAATGTGAGATGACTTTTATCATGTGTAATAACTTTAAACTAAAATGTTTATTAATATATATATATATACTCATATGCAATTACACAAATATCAATAAAATAAAAAAAAAAAACAAAAATGGTCTTAATTTAATTATCTTGTTTATTATTTGTGGCTCTTTAGGAGTATATATATATATACTGATATAAGATTGAAAAAACACATATAAGTCAAAACATATCTATTGTATACGCATTGTTTGGGAGGCTTTTTGGACATAAGAACATAAATAATAGCAGGTAAGTGAGTCAAGTAAATATGTCAATCTGTTCTTTTTCCTGTTTGTTCACATGTTGTTATTACATGATTGCAAACATGTCCTCTTGTCAGTTCGGATTATGCATTGTGTGTGTGTGCACATAACACATGTTCGATGATGTCAGAACAGATAAGTTGTTCATAAATGATAATGACTATATTGATTTATATGTCAGTTGAAATAGCTGTTGCATAACCCAAAAAATGTGAAAAATAAGAAATTGTATCCGTTTACAGAGTTTAAGTTTGGAGGATCTGCAATAGATGCATACATAAAATTCGAATGAAATGCATAAATTAGTTTGTATGCAGGGAGCTGTATTGTTATGGTTCACTTTCCAAATTTTAAAAATTTATAATTAAAATCTCAATTAACATACTTACCAGAAGATCAATTTGAGCTTTAAAAAGGCATTACTTGTAATTCTTATTTTTTTCATTATTGTCGATAATGGATGGTGGATGGAGGCGAGATAAGGGAAGTTAGCAAACATTAGTTCTTTAATTATTTAAGAGAAAGTATTTCTGAAATTTTACTATGGGATGATACAGTTCAATACAGATAAATACTTCCATCACTCTGAATCAGAGTTTTGAAACATTTTTAGGACTTTGTTTTAATAACTTTCAAACCCTTAGTTTTCAAACCGTGCCCAAAGCTTAGGTACAGAATTATAAAAAAATGACTCATCAAAAAAGCCCTAGATTATGTCTTATAAATCAATAGAAGACATAAAGAAACTGATTAAACAATTGCTTAGAAAACAATTATCTGAATCTTACAACAAACATTATT
Source organism: Caligus rogercresseyi (assembly GCA_013387185.1). NCBI lineage: Eukaryota > Metazoa > Arthropoda > Copepoda > Siphonostomatoida > Caligidae > Caligus > Caligus rogercresseyi. Next base: position 2,247,672 of record CP045900.1, on the reverse strand, counting down.
TTCAATAATAAACTTCTAGATGAAATTCTTCATTGATTCATTTTTTAACATCTACCATAGGGCATATTTTCTCAAAACACATTGCTTAAACAAAAACTATTTTGCAAGAAGTGAGCTTTTTATGCTTCCATATGTGTATCATTGATTAAGTTTCTAACAAAAACAAAATAAAAAAACCACGGAGAATCCCCATCCTCTTATAAGGGCTCTATTTGTAACATGTGTACATGTATAAAGTATTTAACCTTGGATGTTTGTTTGTTTAGGAGCTAAGAGTAAATTATAATTATTTTATTATTATTACTATAAACACCTTACAATATTTAATGTGTTTACTAAAAGCCAGCATCAAATTTGTTGTTTTTTCTTCTCATCAACCATTCAATGAAGTACATTTATTTTACCATATACATAGAAAAAATATTATGTTGATGATTGCACTTACCTTAATTTTATATAAACAATTTTGTATGTACTCACAATAAAGTCAAAGACATATTCATTATATTTATCATTCCTTTTCAAAATCCAATTTTCGCAAAATTGCTCTTTATATATATATATATATACTTGAGCAGTCCAATACTATCTATGAAACTATTAGGGCCTTTGTCAAAAACTCAACGACGGCATGCATCATTAAAAAATCTTCTTCATTTGACTCATGACAATTCAAAGTTTGAAAGAATCATCTTTCTGTGTTCGGAGTTATGAATTAAGAAAGCTCCAGAATTTCTTGTGAGCAAAGATCTGTCTAAGGTACAAAAAGCCTCTGTCAAGTTCATCGATCGGGAAAAGGGCCCCATTTCGCACCAATCCTAGATGACGACCAAGGGGGAACGTTATATCAGAGGAAATCGTTGCAAGGACACCATAAGTAAATAAAGATTGTATGTGGCCGTTTTAATTGAAAAAAATCAATTAAGGGGCAATAAAAAATATTTATATCTATTCGTAATAGGAAGGTGATTCCTAAGTATAGACTAATGCCGATTCTATGAATTGTCGCACAATTTTCATTTTACATTTAAGTAACTATATAAAAGTTATTTTTTCCTCAACAAAGTTAAATATTTATATTTAAAATGTACAAAAAAAGTCCATGCTAATGATTTTTCATATGTGAAGCTATGAAATTTCAGAAATAGATGAAAAAATAATTTCACTTTAATGTTTAATATTATGTACTACTTTACTTTCTAATCAAGCGTCTGTCTGTTTATTATGGCATAAGTAATTGACTCAATAATATTTTGTATTGTCACATAAAATGTAACTATTTTAATGTGACCCCTTCGGGGCCATAAGATTTACTTTTCATAGACTTATCTATTCAAAGTATTTCAGAGCACACACAAGATTATTAGCGGAGGTCAGACATAGATCCTTGTATCATCATATAAATCATACCTTTATCGTCTCTAATATATGATTCGTCCTTGACCCCGAATCCTTGAGTAAGAATCAGTGGGGTGCTGGTTTGTAGGAGGGGGGATTCAAGAATGGTGAGTTATTGACTCATCGACAGGCTTCATCATTGGAATAGCAGCAGCAGCATTGGGTAAGTCATGCTTATATGAAATTCAATATCAGTGGGAGTTAAGAATTCCATTTTCATATGATATAAGTGTCTACGTCATTGTTTCTCAAGAAAACACACCATCCAAATTTATGGTTTTCTTGTGCTCCCTTCCAAGTTGAATCCAAGGGACTTGCATATATTAACATTTTTATAACTTACTTTGTTCGCCTCTGTGTATGTACTCGAAATACTACTAAACAATGACCCCTAGTGGGTGATTAATACTCTTGGAAGAATATTTCAGCATAGTCAACAAGGGTTTATATTAGAAGGGAAACGACCTCTCTCTGCCTTAGAGAGAAATAAATTTATGATAATGGGGGGATCACGCACTGAATCCTCTCAACGACTTGTTAATCCCTAGTCTCAGTAACGCATTTCTTATTTAGAAGCCATGGGTGAAAGTTGGTTCTGCAGGATTTTTCTAAGCATATGGATGTTGAGTACATTTCATACTAAATAGAGTAAATAAAGGATTGTTATTAGAGGATATATTCAAAACATATTTCTTTTATATTTTGTCACATAAAGCAATAAAGTTGATAATTGTATAATCTGAGAGAAAAAATTTATTTAAGTTTAGTATATTTCAATGAATCGTTCAATTTTTTGGGTGATCAATTATTTAAAAATGTCACTCGTTTATTGTATAGTTTTTTTAAAGCTCTAAGACTTTTAGCTTTTTCATTTGAACTTTCAATAAATGATGAGTTTAAGTACATACATACTGCATAAATAATATAATATAATATATATATATATATATATATATTTTGCCAAACCTTGAGCAAATGAAAACTCTAACAAGATACTCCACACTGCCGCTGAAGATTCCAAATAGCATTGGTCTTATTCGAAACTATGGATTTGACTTAGTGATACATTTCCTTTATTTTTTCACGTCTTGTAAGAGTCTTCACCAGAATCATCTCCATGTACAAAAAACTGAAGAACTTTAAGAATGCTCGATTTTTGTCATTCTTCAAGTAATATTTTAATTTATTTTTACGTTTAACATTAGGTTTTGACCGGTTTACTCTCGTTTTTATATATGGAATATATATTTTTTAACGTTTTTGTTGTTCTAACTAGGAAAGTAATTTTAAACGACAATGTATATCTACATTTGGCTTAATATACCACATCTCCATTTTGATTTTAATATTATTATATATATTTTACGTATAACATAAAGATAAAAAAATAATTTGCTGAAAATGACATTTCATCTACATAAAAAAGGTAAAACCAAAATACTCAAAAAGTGTATTAATACCTAAGTTTATTATTTTGACACTTTATGAAAAGTATAAAATGGTGTGTCCATGGATTCGTCTGACATTCATATCAACCTATTTAGACATGTGCCTTGACAAGCCGACGCATCTACTTAAGAACCGCCCTCACCAAAGTCTTTTTGTCTACGCGTTTCTCTTCCTTCACCATCCCTCCATACTTTTTTCCATGTGCAAGGGGTCTTCATGAAAAAACCAAGTAATGCCCAGGAATGTCCCTTAGGCAATGAAGTATTATATATAACAGTATATAAAACGTGACCTCGTTATGGGTTGAAAAATGAGGAATGAATTAAATTTTGAATTAGATCTGGAATGTCGGTTAAAAAAGGAATTTTTATAAGATTGCTGTTTCAATAAAAAAGAACATTATAAGTGAATTATAATTTATTTATTACTAAAGCTCTACTTATTGCGTTCCCTATTATACCGTAATATGATTTATGTAGGTTTAGTCTTTGAATCAATATGTCAATATGAATGTTATAAAAGTATAAAATGAAAGAAGTGAAATGAATATATACTTCATAATCAATTTGTGATCTAAATATTTCGAGGGTGAAAATTTTAGATGAAAAACTGTAAACATATTTAAATGATTGCAAGGTCTTGTACGTCAAATGTATTGTATGCAATCCTATTGAATTAATAAATGTAGGTTAGTAAAATTATGCTTGTCATTATCAAATTTAATTTTACTATTAATTTGAAACATACAGTATATCTTTGATATTTTAATCATATTTAAATTACACTTTCAGTCCAGATACAATAATTATTTTTCTAATTAATCTATTATATAATCATTGAATTGATTAACTACAACTTTCAATTTGGAATAAAATATGTTTCACATTTTTCTTTTTGTATTCTTCAAAGTATTGCTATTGTCCTAGTAGTATTAAAAACTATTTATATATAGATGTTGTGATAATTTTCATATAATTTTTTTTATCCATTATATTATTCAAAACAGAGCCTAGTATTTATATCTTATATTTTGAACATAATTAGTGATTTAACATTATCATTACCCGCACTATTGAGTACAGCTTGAAGAATTTTTTATTGATCCCTCGAATTTCGATGATGCCCATAACATATATATATATGTATAACACTGAAGTTTATGAGATATATTAATCCATGCAAGAAGACAATGAAGATCTCCGTATCCTTAAATTAATGAATTGCTCAAAATAAAAATGTAACTAATGATAACTTTAATATTGTAACATACACAAGATCAATTCCTGCTGCAGTAACACAATTACCCCTTTGTGTGTGTCGTGTCCATTGGCTGTATACATGTATTGTTTTATAATATATGTATTATTATATTATTTTTGAAGCATAATGCCAAACAGCAATAAATTCTATATATAAAAACTGAAGTTTGACAAGTACATTTTTATTTATCGTTTCTGCATTATCATTCTATTTTTATATGATTAAAGTAATGAAATAAATCGCAATCATCTAAATTGCTTTACAATTGTATTTGATGGCAAAAGAGCCAAAATTTAAAAATGTATATTAATATAAAAGTTCTATAGCTTTAGAAAGCATTAAAACTATTAAAACTAGAGGCATATATACACTCAGAGAGTGCAAACCTCCGCCGTCACGGGGTCCTTATGAACCTTCCGAGGCGGATTTTTCACGACTGGGGCGGCGTAGAGGGACGGGGGAGGGTTCCCCTCGACGGAAATTCCGAGAGAAGACGCTCCCGGCACCCGATTTTACAGCACAGCGACATCTATTGGCAGAGTAGGCTAACTTGAAATATTTATTAGTATTTAGCTCGTTTTGCATCTTAATTCTGCACTCAGAGATGCCAAAATTTAATCACTTGTTACTTTTGATATTTCCAACAGCTCCACCAAGTTTCATCCGAATCCGTTCCGTACTTTTTGAGTTATCCTGCTGACAAACCAACAAACTAACAAACCAACAAACCAACTCCAGTGAAAACAATACCTCCTTCGGCGGAGGTAAATATTGTACTTGCCACAATAATGTTTTTTTGTGTCTGTATTGTTCGATACAATTACATTCGACTGGATATAAATAAGCATTATAGCATTAAAATTAGTCAATAGAACTAGGGTTTTATTAATGAGGTAGACCAAAAATGACCATCCCTCTCGGGAGTATTCGAACCTGCACCCCCAAATTTGAAAATTGAATACGCCTTAACGCACATTGTTATTGCACTCCTTCTATTTGTCAAACACTTTATTATTATTATTAAACACACGTCAACCATTAACTCATATATCCAAAAGTCATTTAAAGAAATTGAACAACAAATTCTCTGTTTGAGTATTTAGTGCAATGTACATAAATGTTTACAGAGAAAAGGTATAATAATCATTTTGATTCATAAGTAAAACAAGAATGATTTGTCATACTTCCTTGATGAATGAAGGAGAAAACATGTTTTGAATGTACTGAGAGGGCTTAGCACATTTTTGTTTTTCACGGATTCCTTGAAAAACTAAAGAGTCGATCATTATAATTCCTAGCCTATAATTGATTCATCTCTTGTTTATGTTGAATCATCCTTTGAGACTGATCTACGATTTGTGCAGGCGTTGTTACCTCCGCCGAAGGAGGTATTGTTTCACTGGCGTTTGTTGGTTTGTTTGTCAGCAGGATAACTCAAAAAGTACTGAACGGATTCGAATGAAACTTTGTGGAGTTGTTGGAAATGCCAAAAGAAACAAGTGATTAAATTTTGGCATCTCTGAGTGCTTTTTTAATATGCAAAATGAGCAAAATACTAAATGAAATGGGGTCTCTATTCAGGGAGTAGGAAAGAACAAACGCTAAAAAAATATTCATTGACGTATTATTGTTCATATATCAGCTCAGGACTATGTTAACCAGTGACGTAGCTTAACTTCTTCCGTCTTCCCATCTCTGAGTGCTTTTTAATATGCAAAATGAGCTAACAGAGAGGAAACAATGATTAGAGATAGAAAATCGGCGTGTGAAAGGGGAGAATGTTTGAATGGGAATGTTGTGGGATCGGCGGAGGTACACACTCTCTGAGTGTATATATGCCTCTAGTTTATATTATAATTTGATCCTTAAAAGAGATGGACGCCTAAAGGGTTTAGCCTCTTTTTTCATTTTTAAAAGGATAATTTTAAAGATACCATTATGATATTAGTGTATAAATATAAGCCCTTATTCATTATGCTTTTATTTTTTTGGTATGATGAAAATACATCACGTATTTTCGATTAATAAACATTAATTTCTAGTTGGGATAAAATGTAATAAATTTACGAATACACATTCTGATTCTTGGGCAATTTTTCATTGCTACGTCATTCTATACTTTAAAAAAATCAAACTAAAGAGGGTCTTTTAGACAAAATGCGCTATTTCATGGTCAAAACGAGCAAATGATGAGTGTTTTATAAATCTCCATTTCAAGGCCATTGTGTATTTGAGATATATAATTAATTGACTAAATATAATAAGAGTAAATATATAAGAGACAGAGGATATATAAGCTGTACAAATCTCTGTAGTTTCAACCAAGAAGAGTACCAATCTTAAGATCTTTTTCAGAAATTTATCAAAAGCGTTTTGCTTACTCCGTGGTCTTTAAAATAGAGACTCAATCTTAAAGCTTTAAATTAAAGTGGCGCATGCAAGGAAAAAGTAGTAAAAAAAAATTGGCCAAATTTTGGTTATTTTCTTTAACGTTAAATGTCGCAAGTCCATGAAATTATGTCACAATCCTATTTAAAAATGGTTTAAAGGGATTAAGTTTGATGATTTGAAAAATATATCAAATCTCTACAACATTGTGCGAGATTCCAAATATATATAATTAAAAGGACTTTGTTATTATTTACAAAGAGCTCTAGTATCAAAGCAGCGCCCCTGTCGGACTAAAGAAGAACTAAAATAATGGCCAATTCCTTTTGGGAGAAAAGGAATAATTTTATGTTTTGCATGCGCTACTTACTTTAACGCTTTATCAATTGTAAAGTTCACTAAAAGTCAGCAAAGGAATTCAACAGAGCTTTTAAATATATCTACAGGCCGATATTCATGTTAAGACACGATAGTTCGTAAAATGTAAGACTTAAAAAGGAATTCATTATTTTTTCCTGTATACTATTCAAATGACCTTTAATTGCATGAACCAAAAGACATTTTCACATATTTTAATTTATTGATATTACTATGATTAAATATAAATGAATTGGTTAAGCAAACAATTATTCTTTGATTTGTTATTTTGGACAATTACACAACAATAATATAGTCAACCAAACCTCCTTTTTAAAAAGTTTTATTTGTCTATGCGATTAAGTTCGTAAAATTTATCCAAGGGGTGGAGTTCTCCCTAATTAATCTTTTAATGATCGAAACGACCTCATGAGAGAAAACAAATATTGGAGGAAATCAATATAAATATTGGAAGACGTTTCTTTCTTATTTTGCCCAATAATTTTCTTTGACTTGATTTATAAGAACGATAAAAGTAGATTTGAGGTGAAATAACTTTAATCAAGGAATTTTGTAAACAATGAGACGCAAATATTTTCTTAACAAGGTAATGATTTTTGATCATTCTTCCCATACTTCTTGTTATTTTTAAATTGGGGATAACTTTCAATGTTTATGGCTTTGGAAATTTGTGGATTCATGGGCCGACTTTGTGATATCCATTGAAAATCAGAACGCCCTTTGGTTTCAAACCTTCCACTCTGTAGTTTCCAATCTCTTGTGACGTAGTTCTCGTAGGTACAACGATATTGCCTATAAATTATCCGCACTCTTTATTGATCCTATGTTTAAAGGTCTTTGCTCGGGATTTAAACACATATAAATCATAATGATCAATTTGAACTGATCTCAGACGCTCTAAAGAAAAGACAATATCTGGTGATGGTCAAGAGAAAGTTCATGAGCCTCATTCCTTATGAAAATTGTGTAAAATATTATCAAAAATAATATTTAGAAACTGATAAGCAGAGTAGATTTAACCTTGTCAAAAAATGTCGTGCAATTTTATTAGTTTCATATTTTATCCTTGAATTTGCCTCCAATTGGACTTTTTTGGGGGGTATATACACGTTTTAAAATTATTTATCCCCCTCAAAACTTGATATCCTATACAAGTCTTCATATAAAAACACTATGAGCACCTTTATTACCTCCGCCGAAGGAGGTGTTGTTTTCACTGGTTTGTTGGTTGGTTTGTCAGCAGGATAACTCAAAAAGTACTGAACGGATTCGGATGAAATTTTGTGGAGTTGTTGAAAATGCCAAAAGGAACAAGTGATTAAAATTTGGCATCTCTGAGTGCAGAATTAAGATGCAAAATGAGCTAAATACTAATAATATTTCAAGTTAGCCTACTCTGCCAATAGATGTCGCTGTGCTGTGAAGTCGGGTGCCGGGAACGTCTTCCTCTCGCAATTTCCGTCGAGGGAACCCTCCCCCGTCCCTCTACGCCTCCCCAGTCGTGAAAAATTCGCCTCGGAAGGCTCATAAAGACCCCGTGACGGCGGAGGTTTGCACTCTCTGAGTGTATATATGCCTCTAGTTTCATTTGTATTCCTGCAAACAGAATGAAATAAGAAGTTTGTAAAGAAAGAAAAAAATTAAGCCAATATCCATCATATATATTTTAATCATATATTTTAACATTTCCATATTTTTTCGATTTGTTGACATAAAAATATATAATAGATGTACGTAACTATATAATCCCTTTAGTTAAAGGTCTTTAAAGGGCCGATGCTCCCTAACCCATGTAGAGGTTGATAAATATACCCTCAATTAGTAGATATGGAGTCCTTTTAAAGAACCTATTTTCTTCTTCGATACGGATAGCGGGGAGAGGGAGGGGGGTAAAAATGTCTCTGAGAGTCCAATCAAGAAATAATAATGGGGGTTCTCTTCTTGAACATAATGTAGATGCATTCCAGGAATAAAGTAAGAAAAAATGTCTTCCATTCTCTGTATATAAATCCCCTCAAAATAAATGGACACGATAACCAGATCTTATCGCTCCTTCTTTCCCTCTCTCTCTCTCCCCAACAATCTTGAACAAATAGGTATTGACCATTTGTTTACAAAGGCATGTGTAAGTATGTATGTTTACATAACGAGCATGGAAGAAGTCTTGTCGACAATACAAAATTGATGTTTTAATTTCAAAGTATCCATCGTGGGCCTTCCCAGCCATAGTCTCCTCTTAGTATTTAATGGGTCAATTTATCAGATTGTCAACTCTAAATAGTTGTATAAGTGGTTGGTCGCAAGAGTCAAGTTGAGGTTTTATGTTAGATGAAATGCTTTTATCAAAAGTATGAAGTATCATTTAAACAAACCATTTTAACCTGTTTTTCTCAGTTATAGTGCTGGAATATGAATAAGCTTTTTTTTGTTATATTTACCATATCCATAAAGGATCTTGGGAGTTCATTTGTTATTTTATATAGTGTATTCATACATTTCCATATTACACCTTTTTCATGTTTTTTGATTAATACATGTATTGCACGGAAATGGATTAAATTTAAGAGGTGAATCATAAAATTCAATGGTGATAATAATTTTGATGGCCTACAGTTTTTTTATGCAGGTACATCTAATGAGTTAATGTGCCACTTTATTGAATAAAATTATATAGAAAATATATAATATGGAAATACAGTTAATATACTCTCTATTTCAGATGTAAATTCATAATTGAATGTTCTTTATATATTATAAAATATGTACAATATGATAATACAAATAATGCTGGTATTTTTCATGAGATCTAGTGCCGTCCTTTTAGGGTCTCCTTCAATCTCGCTGAAGACTCACAGGAGTAGTGGTCATAAAATTAAGATGAAGATGTGCTTTGTCTCTTGTTATTTTTTGACAAAGTCATTCGGAGTAATATTCCATTCATTTTTTATGCTGATTTTGTCCCTGGTTGTGGCCGCAATACGAAGTAAAGAAAGAGGCTTATGATACCATATAAGTGGATACTGGCCGCATTAGGCAGGTGGTCGTTATATGCAAGGTGTTTTCATACAACATTTTTTTGCTGATTAAATTTGAGTGGCCGTTAACACAGTGGTTTAACACGTTTAACTCTCTCTCTCTCTCTATATATATATATATATATATATATAAAGCGTGTTCAAACTTAACCGGAGTTAGCTGATAGATGCTTGATGATTGGAGCAGTGTTGCGAACCTAATTATAAAGCGGGGAATTCAAAAAGTCAAGAACTTATACTCAAGTACCCAATTAATGCATATATACATCGAAGACAGATATAATTTGTTAAGCTTTGTCTTCATATAAACTTTTAACTAAATTATTACAGAAACATAAATAAATATGAAGTTTATACTAACGGAAGAATAAAAAGGATCCCCCCATCACATAAAGGTGAACAATTTCTTATAAACTATGAGCAGCGAAAACAAAAAAGTCGATTATAGAATGAATGCTAGATATTTTCTTCTCTTTATAGTTGTATAAGATACTGAAAGGATTATATGACTATATGTTGGCCTTATTCAACGTTTGTCAAGCTCTGTCTTCATACAAACACAAATAATCAGATAGGTATGAATAAATGACATGCTTATACAAACTCAAGAACCAAAAGGCCGTTCACACGGTAAATATGGTGAATTTCCTATAAACCTTGAGCAGCGGAAAACGAAATTGTTGATTATAGAACTGATCCTATATACTTAACGATATATATTTTTTGTATAATTATAAGAGAAACAGAAGAAATCACATAATGATATGATAGCCTTATTCCTACGACTGTCAAGATCGTATAAGTTAAGAACACAAATCATCACATAGGTATGAGAAAATGATATGTTTATAATATCAAGGGAGGGGGGAATCAAAAGACTATGTTAAATGGGTGAACTATTTCCCATAAAGTATGAGCAGCGGAAAACGAAATTCTAGATTATGAGGGAGACACTAGTCTTTATTTCTTCATTTATTGTTGTTTTTTCGGAAAGGGGCGTGAATCGGAGGTTTTAACTCTTCATTAAGGAGTCACTCACAATGCTTGTACATTGTACATATGTGTATTTCACAGGGTATATTCATTACGGATGTTTCAACGTCCCCATAAACAGCAATGACATCTCCTTGAGAACAGTTCTACATATTCTCACGCCTGTATAAAAAGAAGAAGACTAAATTTATTTTGTTAACTGCTCTTTTTTCTTTTTCGGCCTTTCCTTTGAGTATGTATGTACATATATATATGGTGTAATCATGTGCAGATGATATCCTGAATACACATTTATAAATAATGGTGTGACTCTTTAAAAAAATAACAAGTTTTTAATACGATTGTACATATGATACATATATGTACACATTTTGATGCGGAGTTGTTAATTAGAATGGAAGTGAGTATTCTTCTTTTTTGTCATTGTTTTTTTTTTGTTTCTTCTTTGTGTTTAAGAGTCTTAAAACAGTCTTACAAGCGTCTTTTGTTTAACAAAAAGTAGTGGTCTTCTTTTATATGAAAAATTTTTTTTTTAAAACAAAGGTGTTAATAATTTTACACTAATTGATTTTAAAAGGTGTCATTATTACTAACAAACATGAAGGGAAACTAAAAAATAATTTATAGACATTGATAAATCAAGTCATACAAATATTTTCGAATTACTGAAACTATGTTATTGAGAAAATAAAATAAAAGACACGAACTAAGTCTACTATTTTTGTCAAAGCGTAAATGTACATTTGTAGCTCTGCAAAGCTGTTTTACTAAGTGGCTAATATGTGTATGTGAACAGAAATCGGCAATGTAATGTAAGGTGTGCGATAGCTCAGTACGTTAAGGCTTGTTTAACTCTAAATTTTGGAGACAAAGGGTTCGAATTCCCAGAGGGGAAGGTCAATTTTGGTCAACCTCATTGATGAGATTCTAGCTTCGATATACTAATTTTACGCTTTAATGATTATTTATATTCACAAGGAGATAAAATTCCCTTCAATCAAATATGCAAAAAAAGCCCGTAGCCCCCGTATATAATTTCGACAGAAGAATATATATTTCACATAAAACAATTGTGCGAAAGACATTAACGGAGTGAAATATCAATAAATGGGCACTAAAAGGTAAAAAGAAATCTTGAATATTAAGATTATTGATGAAAGGTCTAATATCCTGAGTGATTTTGAAGTCACTATTACGTACATCTTACTTAAGGATCTACGAAATGCGGTAAGTAAATTAACAACCGATGTTTAGAATCACTAAGTAATCTTATACTTATAATAACCGTTAAAATAAAAAGGGTAAAATACTAACCAATCAACAGACTATCAAAAAAATAACCTATAGGATGTTTTTATATTATGCATGTATCAGAAGGATATAGAAAGGAAAACTTATTTTACCACTATACTTACACAGATACAACTCTATCAAAACTATTAGGCAAAAAATGTTTAATTTTTTATTATACAAAAGTGCGTATAATATTTAATATATTATAGACATTAAAAAAAAAACAATTATAAGTATTTCCAAAGTTTTAAAACAATCCCTTATTTTAGTTAACTTTGCCCTTTTCACGGTTCATTTTGGCCAGTTCACATTCAGAAAGAAGTCTTAAGAATCATGAAACTATCAAGTCTTTAGATTTCATATATTTATAAGTTTTAATCTAAGAGTATTTTTAAAACTAAAAGTAAAATATTTTCATCCTTAAAAAATAATTGACATCATTTAAAATATTCTAGATTCGATGGACATTATTGCCATTATGATGATTCATGAAGAATATCAATCGCTCCAAATAATATAAAACATTTCATCTTTTTCTTCCATTTAGTCCCAAGATATTGAAAACATAAATATATTTAAGACTTGTGATTTTTTTCTCAAGTCGTTGTATTAATTTACGACTAAAATGTCTTCTTTTGTATTTTATACACGTCTACTTCGACTCTTATTACCTCCGCCGAAGGAGGTATTGTTTTCACTGGTGTTGGTTTGTTTGTGTTTGTTGGTTTGTCAGCAGAATAACTCAAAAAGTACTGAACGGATTCGGATGAAACTTTGTGGAGTTGTTGAAAATGCCAAAAGGAACAAGTGATTAAATTTTGGCATCTCTGAGTGCAGAATTAAGATGCAAAATGAGCTAAATACTAATAAATATTTCAAGTTAGCCTACTCTGCCAATAGATGTCGCTGTGCTGTGAAATCGGGTGCCGGGAGCGTCTTCCTCTCGGAATTTCCGTCGAGGGGAACCCTCCCCCGTCCCTCTACGCCTCCCCAGTCGTGAAAAATTCGCCTCGGAAGGCTCATAAGGTCCGCGTGACGGCGGAGGTTTGCACTCTCTGAGTGTATATATGCCTCTAGTTAAGAACTGAAATACAGAAAATATATATATATTGAATACTAACAAATAATTATTTTTGTATAAGATAGTTTCTCTCTCCCCTCTTACTATTTGGTATGTAAGTGCAAATATTTGTGCGATATATGTAAAATACAAGCATGCAATGCAAATATTGCTGAACAAGAGACCCTCATTAATTAGGAGCTGCAGCCTTATATAATTTAAGATGATAGTTGGATGTTATTTGTGCAGATATATAGATATACATACCTCGAGTCATTTTTCTATAATTTTGTATAAGCTATATAAAAACTGCGAAGCATCGTGTATGTTGTATCAGAGCCCGGCCTTTATTTGTATATTTTTCTTAGAAACGACGCACACACACACACAGTTAGACATATGTTTGTGTGTGTGTGGGAGTTCTAGGGTTTAATGATAATTGAAAAGACAATTACTAGGATTTTGGCAAGGGTTAATGAATGAATAGTGTATGTCTTATGAACTGAGGTTTATCATTGTTCTTACAATTGTTATTATAAGTGTTGTTTTTTTTGTAATTTAGTGGTTATTCGTCCGTGAAATACATGTTAGACCATGGTGTCTAAAGCGTTAAAGTAAAGTAGCGCATGCAAGGAAAAAGGTAAACCAAAAAATGGCCAAAATTTTGATATTTTCTTTAACGTTAGATGTCGCTAGTCCAAAAACCGTTTTAAAGGGATTAAGTTTGATGATTTGAAATATATCAAATCACTACAACATTGTGCGAGATTCCAAATATATAATTAAAAGGACTTTGTTATTATTTTACAAAGAGCTCTAGCATCAAAGCAGCGCCCCTGTCGGACAAAGAAGAACTAAAATTGTGGCCAATTCCTTTGGGGAGAAAAGGAGGAGTTTATGTTATGCATGCACTACTTTACTTTAACGCTTTCATGGTGCCCATATATAATTCCGAATCAAATGTTGTTTTTGCCTATTTGATTCCATGGAATCAGTATAGATATGAATAAGCATTATAGCATGTAAAACTAGTCCATCGAAGCAAAGACGTCGATCAATATTGGTCTTTCCTTCTCGAGATACGAACATGTTGTCCCAAAATTAAGAGACGAGAACGCTTCCCCTGGGCTAACGTGCTTATATTGGTATCTTTATTGTAGTAGTATGACGACGGAATTTGTTTGTGCTACAATACTTATTTAACATCAAAAGAGATATTATCCATCGAACCAATTGGCAACAAGAAAGTCTCTTCGAAGAGGTTGTTTTATTCTTATTTAAGTGGTATCATAATTATAAAAAAGAATTCCGTCGTTCGTTTGTTCGTTCGTGTTCGTTCGTTTCCCTGTTTCTCGCGAACGGTTCATTAGATCTGACGAATTTTGCAGTGAATAGTTTGAGAGCTCAGGGAGTGTTTAGTGGGGTTGTCATCTCGTGGAAAATTCGTCATAGACATGACTTTATTCGCCAAACGTTTTGTCGCATTTAAAACAAAATTGCCAAAGTTAGATTTTTCAAATTTTCAGTGTATGAGTATGAAGTAATAAGCTGCGTTCTGTTATTAAGTGTTTCCCGGAAAATTCGTTTTCCGGGATACGTATGTCAGCCTCATTTACTTTTGTGGAAAAAACAAATATATTGCGACATCGTGCTAATCGAATTTTAATAATGCCTAAAGATGGAGTGATGTCAATACCCATCCTTAAGGATACAAAACGGAAAAAAATGGCATGACGATGAAATGACGATTTTAAAGACTATTTTCATCCGAACATAAGATTAGCACTCTATGAAATGGCCAAAAACCCTCTTTTAGGATATTTAATACACCAGCCTTAAGGAATACAAAACGGAAAAAATGGCAATGAAAACCAATGATAACTTTTAAGAAACTGATTTAAAATAAAAAATCTAATGCGAGAATCACTTAAAATATTCGTGGTAATTTCTTCTTTTACGATTGTTTAAATACTCAGCCGTAAGGAATACAGAACGGAAAAAATGGCAATGAAGATCTTTGTCAAATTTTTAAGGAACTGGTTTAATATGAAAATCACATGCAAGATTTCACTGAAATTATTCGTGTGATTTTGTTTTTCCATTTGCTTAAGTGAGCGAGGAAAGGGCCATGGCGGTGTAAGCTTGAACTATAAGTTTAAGGTTTTTCTCGTTCATATTTGACAATCTTTTGTTGAGGCTTTTCTAACATTAGATGAGTATGTTTCATACTTTGGTCTTTTTGTATCTGTTACACCAGGCAGCATAAAAGAAGTCATTTACTTTTTTCTTGATGTAGCTTGGTGATGTTCCTACAATTTTCCTGTTTTGACTTTCTGTGCCACTCTTTGCTAGACAATCTGCAAATTCGTTTCCTGTGACATCAGAATGGCCTTTGCACCAATCTAAGTGTATCTTTTTTTCTTTTTCACTTCATGCATAATTTTTTGGCATCTTTTGACTACGTCACTCTTGGTGAATGGGTTTAGGATAGCTGCAATAGCTGATTGAGAATCCGATCGTATTACAACGTTTGCTGATGTTTTTCCATTCGAGTGAGCGTTTCTATTGATTGTGCAATAGCAAAGACTTCGCTTGGAAAACTGTAGCTTCTTTATTTAATGATACAAAGGAGTGATGGAGTGATGTATCACCTCGGGTAATAGCCCAGCCAGCACCAGTATTGCCATTTCATCTTTGGATCCATCTGTGTATATAACAATGTCAGGTTTGTTGACTTCTTGGTTATTTATCCATGTGCGACTACCTTTGATGTAATCACTGGATTGATTTAACTGTAGTTGAGTAAGTAGTTTATCACTCGAGAAACGGTGGCCACGACGTTTGGGAAGGTCACCAATTCCATCCCAAGTGTCTTGGAGGAAGTGTTTAGTTCTCCACCTTGATTTTGTAGCCTGGGCTTGGAGGAACAAGTCGAGAGGAATTATGCTCAAGACAGCTTCCATACCTGCTGTTGGGGTTGATCGAAGCGTTTGGGTCATTGCTAAAGTACTTTTCTCTGAATGGTATTAATTTTAATTGCACATTTCTTTTAGCAATTGAATGTCCCCATATGAGGCACCCATAGGAAATAATTGGGTCTGGCCATTGCTTCATATAGCCAGAGAATTTTTCTGGTGTTAGTCCCCATTTTTGGCCTATCACTGCCTTTGTCATGTTCCATAGACGAGCTACCTTGGCAGCCTTGTCTTTAAGGTGTTCCATCCAGTTGAAACTTTGATCGAAACCACACCTAAGTACCTAATTTGTGTTGAATAATTTATCTTTTTGTCGTTCATTTCAAATGTGGAAAGTGTCTAGATCTCAATTTGTAGGCTTTTGAGAAAACAATGGCGCTAGATTTTGCTGGGTTAAAGGTCAGACCATTCATTCTACCCCATTCAAGGACCTTATTAATAGTTCTTGCATTTTGTTGACTAGAGTGGGGGGATGTTTTCCACTTATTAATAGAATAATATCATCAGCATAACCCACTGCCCTTACTGGTCCTTTCTGGAATTTTGTCAGCAGTGAATCCATGACGATATTCCATATCAATGGTGAAAGAACTCCTCCCTGAGGACTTCCGCGCCTTGGAGTGATGCAAATTTTTTCACCTTTCAACTCAGCTGCAACAGTTCGAGTACAGAGAAGACCTTTATACCAGGATTTTATGTTTTCCGGGATTCCCAGTTTGTCCATTCCCAAATCTGCTGATTGAAATCGCAGATAATCAAATGCACCTGTGCAATCAAAACTAACAGCAAGTGTACATTGTTTTTGAAATATTGATTTTTCTACTGTGTCGTTACCTGTGATAAAGCAGTCTCAGTAGAAAGGCCCTTTGTGTAGGCATGTTGAGAGTTTAGTGATGGAATGTTTCTTCAATTTTCCACTGTACGATTCGTTCCAGCCCTTTGAGGAAAAATTTGGAAGGGTGATTGGTCTGAAAGATTTGGCAGTGCTGTATCATCTTTACCAGGTTTTGGTATAAATACTACTTTCATTTTACGCCAGAGTTTTGGAGTGTAGCCAGTACATATTATAACTTGATATAGTTATATATATAATATTGGTAAACTGAAATTACAAAGTAAAATACCCAATCTTATACAAAAAAAAATTAATTCCGTTCGTTCGTTCCCTGATCTCCCGAACGTTTCATGAATCTTGACGAAATTTTCAGTGAATAGTTTTGAGAGTCCAGGGAGTGTTTTAGGGGGGTTGTCAACTCTCGGAAAATCGCTCATCGCCATTTTGTATTTTATTCGCACAAACGATTTTTGTTCGCTTTTTAAAAGTTAAAGTTAGATTTTGACCAAATTCACTGTGGATGAGTAGGAGCATAGTAAAAATGTGTTTTGTTTTATTGAGTGTTTACCAAACAATTCGTTTCCATATGATTAATTAAATGAGTTTCTTTTGTCCCTGTATGTCCCCCTAAATTTAGGTTTTGTGGAAAATAACAAACTTTTCAGACTATTGTCAAGTTGGAAAAATCCCGGGCCAGCACCGGGTACATTTGCTAGTAATTAAATAAATTATAGCATGACTTTAAAACAATATTTCTATTAAGTGTTTA
>CP045900.1:2189815-2224517 GCA_013387185.1 Caligus rogercresseyi | reverse complement strand
TATAAAGAAGGTGAGTGAACAAGGGAACTTTTACCCTGTGTTTTTCTTCTTTTTTATGGACTTATGACGTCAATGTTGAAAACCTATGTCTATTATTATTACATTTACTACAGAATCATTTCTCAAAGGAATTGCATTGTTGTGGAGTGATGTGTGAGTGCCAGGAACAGCCTCTAGTCAATTGTACTGTTCAAGAAAAGTCCATGAAACCGACTGTGACTCGTAAGCCTGGATAACGGTGAATGGAGCCCAGGGGTGCACATCCTCCGTCGAAGTGGAGGTCATGGAAAATATAGCCACTTTCCCATGTCAAGAGGGGATCTACGTCTGTAACATGCAGACAGAGTCCATCTTCTCCGTTACTTGGAAGATATATATTTCATAAAGGACGAGGAGTTGAGAGAAAAGAGCCTCCAAACCATGATTCAGGCTTTCCCTAACTAGACTGGAATGAAAGGACGAATTATATGGTGTTTATCAACCATGAAAAATATAAATACTAAGAGGAATGCTAGGAAAACAACATTTATGGTCTTAAGAGTTCATACACAATGAACGTGAACAACAACCATTCAACGTCTTCTATTGAAGGATGATAACCCACAAACATAAATTATAGATGACAAAATGTGGTGGAAATTTTAAGAAAATCTGTGATAGAGGTAGTAATATTCTTTAAATCTTTATCTATAAACTAAATAAAATAACTTTTTACTTTTGCAGGCACTTAAATGATAAATATATTACGCATTTCCATCGATATGGACTTCATCAGTGGCGTTCCTGATAACCCTGGGCCCCCACCTTTTCACCACAGTGATGGAGCTCCCTCTATGCTCACCCTCCCCACGTATTGCATCGCTCCAAAGGCCCCTGAACTTCACTTACCTCTACATTGATACACGCCTGTGTGAACAAACACATCTAACAGCTTCATTTATTCTAAAAATGTCTTGCTGACTTTCTGCATATTTATTTTCTTAAGATATGTCGTTTTATCGTTATGAAGGGTTTCTAACTTCCTGCTTCCATATTTTCTAATATTAAAAATATGTTATCACTTTGGTTTAAAGTGTCCTCACTTAGAAAATAGCCTTCCTTCACAATCCAGCTCCATCCCCTGGAAACAAATTTGTTAGTTCTTCGTGCCCCACCTATTTTTGCCCCCCCCCCCCCCTTGATATTGTAGTCTGGCTATGGGTCTGCACATAAATATTTATTGGCATATTACCACGAACTAGACCAGAGCTGTAACATAGTTGTTATGTATCCAAATATCTAAACTACAGGATATATTAAATTAGTTACATAAGCAGATGAGTTATGTCTTGGCAATCCGCAATATTTTATTATGGAAACTGCACAAACACGCACTGTACCTTAAGGCATTTTTCAATAATTGATAGCAATGAATGGTTCCTTTTAAATAATTCCTTTTTAAATGAATGAATAATAATATCCATATTTTAACAATGACGTCATACAACAGCTGAGTCAACTAACGCCAACCTGCCTGCCTTAGAGAGTTTGTTGTTGACACACACCTTTATATATTCTCTTGGCCTATCCCTCCGTCTGTATTTTGAGTTTATTTTGAACACATAGAATACAGCTGAACGTGTTTCTCTGCTATTGAAGGGAATCAGCTCTCTATATCTTTATATCTATGGTTTTTATATTTTATCTTATAACGACATGCCTTTTTACGGTGTCTTTTACATGACATTTTAAACATAATTGTACTATTTTATACATAACTCCGGTGAGATTTTTATTGTAATATTTGAACGTGAGATAATACAACACATGCTTTTATTTAAAAAAATGTAATTAAACTAGCGTTATAGATTTTTAAGTTTAAAAAGAAGGAAGGAATTGAGAAAGAAAAATAAGTCTTAATTATGATACATAGATCATCACCACTACCACTGAAGGCAATGAAATAATGCAAAATTAATATATATTGATTCCTCTTTTTCGTATTCATCCACCCGTAGAGCAGTAACTAGCCTCGTCTTTTTAAAATGATAGAGATAGAAAGAGCGAAAGAGAGAGAGAAGAATCTCTGTGAATGTAAGCAGGTAAGGCTACGTCATAGCCAATGAGGGGGCTGCATGGTGTTGAGTCCTAGCCAATGGATGTTTTCCTTCACCTCAGTCGTTCCTCTCTCTGGTCTGTTTGAATGAGCAGTGAGTCGTCTCTCGTCTGTTGTTCGCTTGAAGGTGGTCCCGAGGATTGTGAGTGTAGCTTGGAATCCAGGATTAGGGTCGTCTGCAGGATGTCTGGGGCTGCGTTGATGATGGAGGAGGAGGAGGAGATGTCCAAGGGCTCTTCCAGCGAGGAAGAGTGTTGTGAAGGGGAGGAGGAAGAAGAGGAGAGTGATGAAGGTGATTTTGAGGACTACTATGTGGATAGTTTGGAGGGTCTTCCACGCTCTCGAGAGGAAGAAGAGGAGGAAGATCGGAGTAACAGCAATCCGGAGTACTTTCCCTTTGAGGTTCTAAGCCCCTCGGAGGCGGAGAGCTTTTTGTGCGACTCCGCCACGCTTTTGTCTCGCAGTCTGAGTCTGTCGAGCTACAAAGCCAAATTCCTCCTCCACAAAAGTGCTTGGAACGCCGCTGAGGTCTACAGAGCCATCGGACTCCTCGCGCCTTCCTCATCTTTAGCGGACTCGACTCGACCTACTGCGATATCGACTGCTCATGCTGCTTCTTCCTCCTCTGCCTCTTCCTCCTCCTCGTTGTCTTCGTGCGAGGTGTGCAACGACTCCAAGTGCTCGTCTCTGTTTTCCCGTCTGCCCCACTGTCATCATTCCTTCTGCGACTCCTGCTGGGAGCTCCACTTTGTGACACAGGTCTCACAGGGGCTCTCCACGGGACTGAGCTGCATGGATTGCCAGACGCTGGCCACAGAGGAATTCATTCGGAGCCATCTCAAGCGACCCAAGGACCGGGACAAGTTCCTACGACACGCATTTCAGGACTATGTCCGATCGCATCCACTACTCAGATTCTGTCCGGGACTCAACTGTAAATACCTCATCAAAGCCAAAATACCCCTGGCCAAAAGAATCATCTGCAGTCATTGTAAAACATCCTTCTGGTAAGAGGACGAATCAAATATAGAAAGAGAGAAGCAAGTCACAATGACGATAGGACCGAAACGGAGAGGATGCATTGGATGTTGGGACAAAATTTGAATTTCATTACAAAATATTTATAACTTAAAATTCTGCTCAATAAGTTTCGAAAAGAGGCCTTTCTCACTCGGCAAAAAGTTATATAATTCCTGTTTTTTCTTTTAAGAGAAAATTATTTTAGTAATTTACAGGCCTAAAATGGAATGACAGCTTCCTCTCAACAAATGACGAATGTAGGTAACTAGTGCTGTGTCAGTCCTTATCAAAGACTGAAGACTACGGTTCGGTCCAGTCCTTTTTGTCGGTCCTTAGAAAAGGAAAAATGTGTTTTTACGTCATAATCTACGTCATGTTGTCAATATCTCAACGCTATGAAAAGGAAACATCCTTTATATGAGGAAAGTAACATCTTCAATGAGGTGATGACAAATAGAACATTTTTTATTTATGTTATTAATAAGTATTAAATATTGGTTATTATTACAACACTAAATATTCCATGTTCATGACAATACTTAAAAATGTGCCTATAGTTGTCTAAACGGAAGGGTTGTTAATTAACTATTTTTACAGAAACATTTAATGAATAATGAACGACGATGAGTATACTGAAAAGCCTATATTATGAGAAAAACATGTTTCCAAATTGTCTAATATAAATATTATTCACCCCAAGGTAGTTAAAAGTAAGGTAGAGCCATTTTAACCAATGAAAGTAAAAAAATATACACCGCCACGCAACCTACCTAATGAGCATGACGTCACATATGCCATAAGAGGGTCTATTTTATAAGTAAAATATGTTAAATATAATCGAATTTAGCCTTTAATTAGATCATAGAAGAATTAATTATCACAATTCTATTAGAAAATGGGAAAAAATCTGGGTACTCATTAATTTTTGATGATTTAAATTTGCTAAAACTATCCAAAATATTTCATGAAAAAGCAAACTCTTCAATCATTTTATGATAAAACACATAAAAACAACGAAATAAATTATAAAAATACTGTTTATAATCATATATTACACAAATATTATTACAAAGACTTATTTAGAAAAAAAGGAAATAATTTATTAACTATTAATAACAAAATACTGTTTATAATCATATATTACATAAATATTATTACAAAGACATATTTAGAAAAAAGTATACAATTCATAAATTATAACAAAACAAAATACTGCTATAATAATATATAACATAAATATTATTAGAAAGACATATTTAAAAAAGTATATAATTTATTGGAGCATTTGATTAATACACTGTTTTATTTTTCGCCTCTCTTTACACTTTTTCTATGACTAGCTTTTTGCTCTTGAAGGCGATTTTTTCATATTTTATTTGGAGAAATACACAAATTTTAGCAAATTTATTAATAGCTTCCAATTGAACCGAAGGTAGATTTGACATTGATTTTAAAACTCTTTTTACAAGGTTGTCGTTCCTATCCACCCTTCCATTTACTATAAAATTATTTTAAATTTTTTTGTTGACATTTCCTCATAGCCTCTAAAAAATATTTTTTTGCTTTTTTTAATTAATTGAAGCCATTTTTGTAAGAATAAGATGCACCAATGATAATTTGAGTAGGGATTTAATACTTATTATACATAGTAAAAGTGATTTGTTTATGTTTTCTGGCAGACGTGACGTCACACGAAAAATATTTCGGAACCTAAGTTTATACATTATGAAACGGCGGGGTGTTGATTCACCCCTTCTTTTGCTATTGAATTAACGCCCATATAATATAATATATATAATATTAGTAGTTAGAATGTATTAAATAAATACTCTATGAACATTTTATGAAAATTAAAAAAAACTGACAAAGGACAATCTCAAGGATAGACGGTCCTAAGACTGGACCGTACCGAATAAATTGGGACCGACTCAACACTATAGGTAGCTATGTTTGATCATGGAATGGAAGATTTTGTTTATAATGATAGGCATTTACAGCTCTGATTAAATTTACTTTTAGTCCATCGCACGACGTATCCTCTATGTTTCATGTTTGGCCGGATCACTTTAGTATACAATATTACTTTCGCTTCTCTTAGGTATTGTACCTACAACTACTCACGTTGTGTATCTTCTAAGTAGGTGTAACTTTCTATTCTTAAAACAGTCTGGACCTTGTCTAATTTTCCCAAAACATCCTTTGATCCGAGGGTCAAAATGACACATCAAAATGATTAAATACAGGCATACTTTTTATGCCACTGATCTTCAATGAGCACTTTGTTTTGCGGGCCATTAATCTCCATCGTCATTATTTAATATACACTTGACTTTCAGCGCCACATTTCAACTCTCATGACAACTCATTTAATTATAATTTTCCATTGGACAATTTCACTCAAACATAAATATTAGTGCTATAAAATAAGTGGGCCATTTAAATCCCAAAACAACGGAGAAGTTGAATACAAAATGAGAAATTGATGTCCTTTATATTTTAATATTTAATATCATTTGATATAGTCGGATATTGTAATAAAGAAAATTGTTAAACAAAAAAAAAAAAAATATTAATATCATTCCTTACTTCATTATCGTTTATTATGTTTGTATCTTAAGTCCGTCAATATTTATCATTTCTATACAGCTTCATGTGCGGTTTGGACTATCATGCACCCACGGATTGTGAAACAATAAAACGTTGGCTCACCAAGTGTGCGGATGATAGCGAGACTGCAAACTATATCTCAGCACATACGAAAGACGTAAGATCCAAATTCCTCTGCTTTAATGCGTTAAAATTATTATTTTGATTCCTTTCGCTCTAGTGTCCCAAATGCAATATTTGCATTGAGAAAAACGGAGGATGCAATCACATGCAGTGTGTCAACTGTAAGCACGACTTCTGCTGGATGTGCCTGGGAGACTGGCGGACTCATGGTTCGGAGTACTATGAGTGCTCACGCTACAAAGAAAATCCCAACATAGCCCTGGAGTCCGCCCACGCTCAGGCTAGAGAGGCCCTTAAAAAATATCTACATTACTTTGAAAGGGTAAGGAGGAAAAGCTAAGAAAGGCCAATCAGAGGATTATACACTCTCTCTGGGTCTCTTTTATTATTATACTTATTTTGGACGAACATATTTTATTACCTCCGCCGAAGGAGGTATTGTTTTCACTGGCGTTGGTTTGTTTGTTGGTTTGTCAGCAGGATAACTCAAAAAGTACTGAACGGATTTGGATGAAACTTTGTGGAGTTGTTGGAAATGCCAAAAAAAACAAGAGATTAAATTTTGGTATCTCTGAGTGCAGAATTAAGGCGCCAAATGAGCTAAATACTACTAAATTTTTCAAGTTAGCCTACTCTGCCAATAGATGTCGCTGTGATGTGAAATTGGGTGCCGGGAGCGTCTTCCTCTCGGAATTTCCGTCAAAGGGAACCCTCCCCCGTCCCTCTACGCTTCCCAGTCGTGAAAAATCCGCCTCGGAAGGCTCATAAGGACCCCGTGACGGCGGAGGTTTGCACTCTCTGAGTGTATATATGCCTCTAGTTTTATATTATAATATGAAATGAGCCAAAAGAAGGGCTATGCGAAAATACAATAATAAACGCTATAGCTTTAAACAGGGTTTCCTAACCTGGAGTCCGAGTCAGGACCCACACGCTGCTCTATACGGATCTATAACTAAGCATACCACAATGGGATCTTTTTTTCTCGAACGCCATTTATGGAAAGAAAATAAGATTTAAGAATAATAATTTAAAAAACAGTTGGCATTATGAAAATATCGCTTCACTCGGGGCTGTTGAGATGTGACCAACAACCCAGAGATATGAATTTCATACTAATAACATTTAGTATATTTCCTCATATGCCTACATCCATGACGTCATTTAAGAATCCTTTGAATGGACTTGTTCAATATCACATTTATTGAAACAAATTATCACGCCCAAGGAAAGAATAATCTTGTTTCATATTCATTTAGCTTCAAACCACGACTTTATCAATTGGAAACTCATTAATAAACCATGTCTTTTTCAATTTTCTTTCTTTTTCTACGTCTTATCGTTGGAGTAATGATACGTTCATTATCAGTTATAATGAAACAATAGGGTCATTCATACTATCACAGAAGAATTACAAATAAGTTAAAGTTTAGAATGACGATTGATTTAAAATTTCATAAAACATTATAGTTTAAAATTACACCTCGACCAATTAGCCTATCAATTCGTGAGCTAATCTACCAAAACAATACAATACACAAACATGTAAATAGTCGATCAAACAAGGCTAGAAACAAAATGATCATACTTAAAATAAATATTTCCTTATTAAGTATTATTCCAATTGATTATTCATTTAAATGTTTTACTGATATCATGGCATAAAATGTATCAAATAATAGGCCGATGAATGTACATAATGTCCTCCACCGTTTTTCTGTATGTCGATACGATGTATGTGATCGAAGTTCTACTAAAATGTATATATTATATCATTATTTTTACATCTTTGTCTCAATTTTAATACATACTTGTATTTGTTTTACAACTGTGAATATCTCGAATGATATTCTGGTAGCTTTATGTTTTATTGATAAATGCCTTTTCATATGAAAATTAAGGCTACTATTCCCTTTATGTTAACTATTTTTTCTTTTTTTTTTCAGTGGGAAAATCATTCCAAGAGTTTAAACTAGAGGCTCAGACATTTGAGAAAATTAAAAATAGGATCCAAGAGAAGGTGATGTGCAATTGTGGAACCTGGATTGACTGGCAGTATCTCCTGGATGCCGCGGATCTCTTAGCTAAATGTAGATACACTCTACAGTACACTTACCCTTACGCTTATTACATGGACCCCTGTCCACGGAAGGAGCTGGTAAGATCATCTTAATATTTAGGGTCATTGGAGCAGAGACTCAAAGACAAGTTGTAGTACACATTCATTGAATTGGATATAAAAATGAAGTATAGGGCTGCTCTAAAGGGCATGAAACCTAATGTTGTTCAGTAAAATACATTAAGCAGTTAAGTATTATTGCAGAAGTCGGCGTAGACCTACCATTGTATTCCTCTCATCTCCTTATCCAGGGGAGAACGGTCACAAAAAGGATATCGTCATTAAAAATAAAGGGAATCAATCAACTTGTAGCTCCTCTTCTTCTGTTCTCTACGTCTAAGGAGTGAGGTCGTGTGTCTCTGTGCTGTGTTTTATTAAGTACATTGTGTTGATGAGTGCTGTCTTTCAGTGAAATCTGTGAATATTGACATGGAAGTGATAGGGTCCGTCTTCGGTTCAAATCGTGATGGGGAAAATATACTTGAGGATGCTGATGTGAGGGTGGGATGAAAAACCTTCCGGAACTCGGAGAGCTCTCTTCCTCTTGCCCCCGAGGTCGCTCCGGGGCTTCCTTTAGCTCCTCTGTAGAATCATTTCCTTTTCCCTCCACCCGGGTTTCCCTAGTAAAGTATATGGGTTATATCTGCCCCCATTCACATATAATCAGCGTTCTACACTGAGTAGAGAGGGTGAGCCTCTCCCAGAAGGTCCTTACTGGCCTCTTATCAGATATATATTTGATAAATTCTCTTTGACTTGGAGTTTTAAAAGGTGCTTGTCCTCTCCGACATTTAAGAATTGGTCTTTGTGATCCTAGGATGTGGAGCCCCAAGACTTTTATAAGATTGTATGAGTTCTTCTATTTTACACATTTTCCTCTCGTTTTTAAAGATTTAAAGCTCTGAGATTATGTACAGCAGTAAAAAAAAAAGAATTTTGCTCTGAAGTTATATATACGATCCTTTTCTTTATTTTCGATGGGGCGATAAATTATTTTTATGCTTAAGTGCCTGTATCCTTCGTATCTTCAGGAAATACTATAATCTACTATTCAAGGGCTCTTCTTCGTGTAATGGATTTTTTTACATGAATTCGTTCCATTCAAAAGAGTCCTTAGAAACTATAGAAGGTGGTGAGGACTTGCTATAGTCTATAGCTATTTCAAAGTTAGAGTATTTCTTGACAAATCCTTGTTTTTCGCGGGTATCTTGGTTATTCTTCATAAAGATATAATACATTGGAGAGCTATCTTTAATCTAAAAGCCTTTTGATTGAACTACATTCAATCTGGAAACCCCTCATGACCTTGACTTTTGGATGTCATAAAAAATATGATTTTAATAGAAATATTCCTATTATAAGTTTTATATTTTTGCTTTGGCTGAAACAATTTTCCTAAATTTTTATCCAAACTTATTCAAGAGTTGTAATATGCTAAAAGAGGACCAATTTTAAATAAATATCTTATGACGTGTATTGGGAAGATGACTTGATCATTCATAATCCTTCCTCTGAGGGAACTGCGCTGGATACAGCTATAGATTTGGGGTTTCTACCTTCTTCAGACTTAAACGTTGGTATAAGAAAGAGTAATATCCTTTTTAAGAAGGTGCCAGAGCTCAGTGCTTTATGGCGTGTTCAACTCTCAATGCTGAGGGAGGGAGCAGGTTCGACTCCCGAGAAGGGAAGTTCAATTTTGGTCAACCTCATTGATAAGAAGATCCTAGGCTCGATAGATAAATGTTATAATGCTATAATGCATATTTATAAGGTGACAACTATGCGTTCGGACACTTTAAATTAATTACAACTAATCAATAGCTTGCTTAGGTACAAAATATATTATATCAAAACATATTATGCATACTCAAAAACATATTTGTATTATATATTTATTCAATATATCCGCCTGTTTAATTTATTTGATTTCTTGCAATGGGCCTTAGGATTCGTTTTGTTCCTACGTTGGAAAATGAATGAATTGAAATAATTTGTATATTCTAAGTATTTTAGTTATGATTTTTTGAGTCGACGTAGAAATATAATAATTGCGTCCCCCTCCCCCCTCAACATCTCGAACAAATTTGAAGATTAGGATTGGGAGAACTGTAGAGGAGGGGCTACTTGTTGTGAGAGGGGTAGTGTCATCATCTTTATTTTTAAAGACATTTTCTGGATTATACCATAGAGATATAAAGACATAGAGAGCTTATTGGATTCTTCAGATGAATACGTCATATTGCCCAACATAAACGAATCTTTCTATATCTATGATTTACTCATAGAGATATAAAGATATAGAGAGTTATGGATTCGTCAGAGAAATACGTCATTGCGTCAAGAATATAGCTGAACGATATTTCTCTGCTATTGGAGGGAAGAGAAATACGTCAATGTGTTATGTTTATATCTCTATGATCAGCTGTCGATGACGTAGTATCAATTACTTTGTTTATAGTGGACACACAGAAACAATAGACGCTGTTTCTCTGCTATTGAAGGAATCACTCTCTATATCTTTATATCTCTATGGATCAACTTACGATGACGTAGGTCAAATTACTTTGTTTATATTGGGCACAGGCTGAACGAGGATGTTTCTTTACTATTGAAGGGAATAAGCTCTCTATAGCCTTATATGGATTATACCCTTTCTGCGACCTTCTCTCTGGGCAAGGAGATGGTAAAAATACAACAGTATACATACGAAAGATGAAATCAAATAATACTTAATTTCAGGCTTTTTGATCGAGTTTTTTTTTCTGATCGTCGATCAATAGCGATATTTTATCGCTGATCGCAGTATCGCAAAAGGTCCTGATTTTTATATCTTTTGATCGTAAAAAAATCACTACAAAAAATAGCGATCCGATCATTTGTATAAAATACTAAACAAAGAAAAAATGTCTGTAATACGGATTTTTGAGACAAACCTACATTTCTTGTAAACTTAACTAGCTGTCACATTAACAAATCATTCGAACACCATTTTGTTTGGAAAACACAAATACCGACTAATACAATGGAAAAACCAGTGTGTGCTATCCTGACATAATTTGTCCTAAAATATACTACAGGCTACTATGGTGAAGTCATGTTTTGGAGCTCATAGACTATCGGAAACATTTATTATGGATCTCCTGTATTAAAAATATCAATATGTCAATTGTGGGGCCAGAGTGTTGGAGCTCATACTATGAGAAACAATCATTCTGATATTTTTGTCTAAAATTTAAGCAGCGCCTATGAGAAGTCGTTATTTTGGAGCCATAGGCTATCGGAAACACGATCATTCCATTGCCATAATCAAGTTGATCTTAGAGGTTTGACTATCCATTTCAATTTTTTCTTAGAATAGTATTACATAAGTATTTTTTTGTTGATTGCAATTACTTGATCAGATCACTGATCGAAAAACGCCTGATCGTTATATCGCTTATATCGAAAGAATTTCTGATCGCTATTTTTTGATCGGATCGCTATTTTTTCCCTGATCGCTCACAAGCCGGCTTAATTTTTAAATCATAGCATATTACGGAATTCATATTAATTTTCTTACATTCTTCCTTAGGAAAGGTATTTAATTTCCTCAATATGAAATATTAATGTTGTGAGTGATTGCTCACGAAGGGGTTCGAAAAAATATATTATTTAAAACTCCGGTTCGTGGCTGTTGTATTTTCTGTCCATAGAGCAAAGCATCATTGTCATTTTATTAGCAATATAGTCTGACTTAATTTGAAATTAACTCCTTGGCCGATTTGACGTATCTCAAGATCTTTTGATCAACTTATCATGAAATAATCAGCTCCATCTCCCTCCTTTTGTATTTAGGTAACATATATTATTATATCTATGTGGTTTAAACTTATCATTGCTAACGACAAAAATTTGATAAGAGCAACTGTATCATGCTTTTCTAACAACTTAATTCCTTGGATTTAATATTTCATGGAACATGTATATTCCAAGTGGATGGATCTATAATTCTTCTTCTCTCATTCCTAAGCTGAAATATTTAATTTCAATGTCGTCATTTGTTCTACATATCCCTAACTATTATTTGATTATATTTCATTCAATCCTTTTTTCTTCTTTTTTCCAGTTCGAGTATCAGCAGGCTCAATTGGAGGCTGAGATAGAGAACCTGAGTTGGAAGATTGAGCACGCAGAAACCACGGACAGAGGTGATCTCGAAAATCAGATTGACATAGCTGAAAAGCGCAGAACGAGTTTACTCAAGACTTTCTCGTTGCATAGTTGTTTAGGTTCACATTATTTATCATCAGAACAATAATTAATATTATAATGAATTAAAAAATATTTCTCTCAATTTCCTACTTGACGACCGCTGCTCTACATTCAAACCCCCGATTTATCATTCAATTCTTCTTTATCCGCCACAAATTGAAGAAAAAAAATATCCTCTCATTGATGTCACAATTTAGCATAAAATATATTGAATTCATTATTTCCTGCAATCTTTCATTATTTATCTCCCCAAATGCCCAATCCTCTGGACTATGTTGATCATGTCAGCCCCTCCTCCCAGAATCCCCTCCTTGTTGGCCCAGTCCCTTATTTGATATCCTCAGGATAATACTACCACGGATTAATACAGGCGTGTCTCCATGAAAAAAGAAGAAAAACACCACTCAAATCAAGTGACGTCACTAGCGGAGGGTAGTGGATAACTCATTCAATTGTAGTGATTCAATCTTCAAACAAAGTAAAACGATAATATATTTGCTAATAGAGAGCACCTGGAAAGAAATAACATTGGAAGGATCGACAAGGTTTTATTTAATAAAAGTCGAATATCTGAATTTTTGTATGACTTTTTAAAATGCAAGTGATGGTCCCAAAACTCAAAAATCTTTAAACTTCGTCAAAAGAGGGTACTTATTTAAAGGCTCGAAGAATATCTTAAGTCGCTATAATATCTATTATTCCTTGTTTCACATTAACTATTTCCTCCAAGATGACGTCACGACATTATAGGGTTCCATAATATCCTTTTTTCTTCTTCAATTAATATGTGATATAGTCACAGTGTGGTCCTTGCGTTTTCTAGGAACCATACACCTTAAGTCGTCGTCTTAGCCTTCAATTCCTCCTCCCTCACTTTATTTCTCCATCTCCCTTAAGCTTTAAAAATGATAATTATCATTACTATATTGACAACAGAAGCCCAATGCAATAAAACCAAAAAAAATATTACAATATATATTATTCAGACTTATGACATGGATTAAGTTTGGTTCTTACACAATAAAGAGATGAGGGCGATGCGTGCATCTCTTCGGGCGTAGGTATAAAATATGAACTTGTTGACCTTTGTGCAAAATTGTCGTTCATCGTTCGGTTTAAGATTGAATCGTCGTCGTTCACGTTAGCATTCTGAAAAATAATTGACGAGTTTTTTTAGAAATGAAATTTATCCCTCGACATTCTAAAAAATAAGTAATGGCTTTTTTAAAGGAAATTTTTCCATGAATTTTTTTTGTCGTTTTTGGCGCCAAAATCGAACGACGAACGATAGGAATTTTCGTTGTC
This sequence comes from Caligus rogercresseyi, assembly GCA_013387185.1. NCBI lineage: Eukaryota > Metazoa > Arthropoda > Copepoda > Siphonostomatoida > Caligidae > Caligus > Caligus rogercresseyi. The sequence goes on along the minus strand of CP045900.1, from coordinate 2,210,997 downwards.
GTTCGTCAAATTTTTTGCTGTTCGTCGTTGCGATGAACGACGAACCATTACAAATGAACGAAAACTCAACAAGTCATATATATATATATCTTCACCTTGTGAATGTGCGATACCCTTTTCGCTCCTTTTATAGTTCCAGAGCTCTCCCAACTTGCATCTTATCTCATGTTTATGTATGATATGAGGATACTCACTACGCCATTTTTTCTTTGATTCACGTAATTCATTATAAAAATGATTATTATTACCTCTCTATATACTGCATAAAGCTAAATGTTGAAAACTTGTTGAAATATATCTACCTTTTTAGGGAATAAAGGAGTTGCTTTTAACAAATTTGAAATAGATTTCCTGTTCTTTAAAGATGACATGATTGGCTCTCATAGAAAATTGGGGGGGGGGGGGGGGTAAGGTTTTAGGTTAGGATATCAAATAAGACCTTTTTTTCGAACGTGATTGGTAGAATGCAAAAATAATCTTTAATAATAATAAATATGAAATAAAGTATCTTTGCTGTTGAGGTGCAAACATGCGTTCAGAGCTAAGAGTATCATCCTTGAAAACACCAATTGCCTCTTCTCATGGGCTATATCCCGGTCATTAAAGAATAACTTCAATGGACTACTCTAATATCACCACCACCCATTAATTAAATAAAGCAGTACCTGGGACTTATTGAATATATACTTTGCTGTATAAAATCCGATGATAACTTGTAGCTATTGAACGTAGACGGAGAATGGAAATTGAGTTAGCAAGTTATCACTTATCTATATGAGTGAATTTGCTTTAACTATCCTATTGGTATCCTTAATTATAAACCAGTTCTGTAAAGTATGGAGTCTTGAATGTCACAAGGATGATATTAAAAGACCTTATCTTGGGTAGCATGATGGGGTTTTAGTTCAATTGTTTTGTATTAATTTTTTAGGACTTAGATTAATATTAACATTCCTTCACTCTCAGATGACAAGGAGGCCACGTTAAACAAATAATTGGATACTCAATTTTGGTACTATAAATTGCTATTCATTAAATCTTTTAAAGTTTGAGGCGAAAGATATCAAGGATTAAGTCTTATGGGATCTTGGTTTAAGCCACGTAATCCTTGATTAGCCAAGATTTGAGGTGATCAGTAGGGATAGTAATCTGGAGCTTAGCCTTGGTGCTTACAGATTCTATGAATGTTTTTGGCCGTGAAAAAAGAGAGAGAGGGAGGGGTCCAGGCTAAGCTCCAGATTTCCATTCCTACTGATCAAATTACTCATATGAATTTCGGGGACATACCGGCTTTGAAGATTAAGAAAATACATAAAGTTGAAATGAAGAAACTGGGACTATATCAGCCTAATTTGTTTCGACTAATTCTTTGTCCATCATCGGAAGATCCATTCCTTATACAGACCCCATCTAGTCAGAAGACGCGAACGAATCTTTTATATGACGCCCCTTTATAGATTTGATCTTGAACTAACATTGTAAGTAGGTTAGCTTTCACATTTCCAGAAATCTTAGTGGGCATTGAGTTCCTTATTGCCATCAGATAGCTCAAGTCTCCTTTACCAATAAAAAACGCCTGAGTGGCGTTCAAAAAAAATTATTAAATAATGGGGAGTGAGAGTAAACAAGGAACTTCTATAGAACCTGCTACGTGACGCTACAAGTAAAAGTCATAAATCAATTGACTACTACACAATGAGTGTAAAAAATCTATTCATATCGACAACTCTCAGCAATCAATGAAAAAATATTCTGGATTGAACTTTATACAATTAAAATACAGCCTTTAATTAATTATATTATACGAAAGTTTTTTTAAACCAGTTCGTTTATTATGTAAATAAATAAAATGAGATATTTACATAAAACCCAAAGCAAATGTGTTATAAAAACTTAAATAAACATAAGAGTTTATAAAGTGTTGAAGTGCAATGGCCGTGTGCGTTAAGGCGTGTTCAACTCTCAAAGTGGGGCGGAGGTTCGAATCCCGAGAGGGGATGGTCATTTTTTGGTCACCCTCATTGATAAGACCCTAGTTTCGATGGACTAATTTTAATGCTATGATGCTTATTATATCCATGCGGATACTGCAATTCTGTCCAACCATATAGGCAAAAAAAAAGAACTAAAGTTACATTATTTTAAAACAAACGTATAGATCCGTCCTTCCATTTAATCAATAATCGAGTACATCATAGATAATTTTATATGTCTTAGCAAGTCCTATGATTTACTTGTCATGAATTCACTTAGAAGCAATATTTCTGTCATTTAAAACAGTAGAAATGGAAAGATGATAGCATTCACTTTAACTTTTTGATAAGCAAAAAAGTCTTGAACCCTAATGCTTTATCGGCACGGCGCCAGACTTTAATTGAAACTTTTATTTTCTTCTACATCTCTTACATATGATGGATGCAAATAATTACGGCTTCCTAAGCTTTACTAACAATTTATATGATGAACAATTTTTTAATAGTAATTCGCCATTTCAAGCTATAGTCTACAGTCCATTGGTTAATGAATTCTCCCTTCAATAGGAGCAGCCAGGTACGACCATAGAGATATAAAGATATAGAGAACTTATTCTCTTCAATAGCAGAGAACACATCGTTCAGCTGTATTCTGTGCCCAATATAAACAAAGTAATTTGTACTAGATACGTCATTGTAAGCTGATCATAGAGATATAAAGATTTGTTTATATTTGGCACAAAAACGTTTTCTTCTGAGAATCCTATAAGCCCTCAATGTCTTAATATCCAGCAGAGGAATTTTTCAAGGGTAATTCTTCGTTTACTCCATATTGAAGGAATGATCACTCATTGGTCTGAAACATAGAGGTTCGGTAGTTAAATACAATATAACAATGACATAGGATAATTAAAATAGTAGAAAAGCTTACCGCCTGTTTCCTGACAATTGAAGGCAAGTCGAGTATCAATGGGCTTTTAATCCAACCAGATGTTTATATAATGTTGATATGTTATGTCATATCTTTAGGATCAGTGTAGATGGAAACTCTTTAACGACGTAACTGTTGGAAAATCAGATGAAACGGATAAGTTCTTAAAAGCAAATACAAAGGTGTATGTATTTTGAGTACGGTTACTTTGATCTCCTACCTGAGCTAGAAACAAAGAGAAACACACTTCAACACGGCCATCGTGCTAACATTCCTCACAAACCTCTCTATTATTGTACTTATTATAGAAGAAAAAGGAAAAAAAGTATTCGTCATCCAGAGTGCTCCTACCTTGTTCTTATTATTGTTATGTTTACATTGATTCATGATGCTTGGGATCAAATTTCTCGAATGGGAGTGGACAGGTGGCATGATTCCAGTCATTATATTTGCCCGTCTCGTCTCATCCTCCTCCTCAATGATCGGAGGAGGAGACGAGACGTTTGAGAGCTCCTTCATCAATGTGGTCGCTCCTAGCACTGACTCGGCTCATGAATATGTTCAACAGGACTCGCGAATCCAGATCCTTCTATAATAAGTACAATAATAGAGAGGTTTGTGAGGAATGTTAGCACGATGGCCGTGTTGAAGTGTGGTTTCTCTTTGTTTCTAGCTCAGGTAGGAGATCAGAGTAACCGTACCCTTATTTTTACTGAATGATAGATTAGCCGCTACATTCCCTTCTTGAGACATTGATCAATCTCAAGAGATATAGAGGAAAGTTTCATTTCATGAAATGTGTTGATCCCTGAGGCATTCTAGTTAACGTTTGCGTCGTCACTTATTTGCAGGCTCATATATCAATAAGTTTTTTTAAATAAAAAATGTGTTGATAGTTGGGAACTTTTCCACTACGTGTTTCCACGTTATGCAAAAATGAGGGAACGTTATTTAGCCGTTCGTTTTTAGTTACGTTTGAATATAACCTTTAGGGAACCAAAAGCTAATAATTTGAATAAAGTCGTGTGTTGTTTGAAACCAATGACTAAACTTTGATTCATTTCCAACCTCTCCCACCAAAACATAACGTAATGATATCGTTCATATAGAAGATCCTTCAATTTTCTTCGTTTGCCACACCATTCTCTCTGCTTCATTCTATGGGAAAGTTTCGACACTTTTTCGTCGACACTCTTAAATGAATGTTACTATAACCAATTCATGATTAGATATAAAAATCGAACAAAATAAAAGATTGAAAAATAATTAGGACCAATATAAGTAATTTCAATTTGGATTGTTATGAATTTTTTAATGGAATGTCACATTTATAAACAAACATTACATATACGGAATCGATTGTTTCAATGCTGATGAAGAAAATAATTTTAATGTTTTATTCATACATTTACATAATACTGTATATTTGCAAGGATTTCTGAATGAAAAAAAATAACTTCAATACATAACATGAAATTGAAATATCCTTTACTGTGTGGGAAGCTTAAGATTTAATTAATGCACCAGTAAAATGAAGTAAAAATAATATTTAGGGACAAAGTGTACAATAATATCATACAAATAAATAACATTTTCCTTCCGAAATGGGTCCAAATGATATACCTACTTAATTACGTCAGAAATTAAAGATCTCTTCATAAGAGGCTATCTCTCAAAATAAAATCGAGGATTTATATTACTTTAACGTAGGGTCCTAAGAAAACAGAAATAAATCTGTAGCATGAAAATTTAATTTTATTTATTGAAATTTCAAACCACAATAGTGTATCCCCCTGATTTTTCTGATGAAAAGAAAATATTTAATTAATTTAAAACGTATATATTTATTAAATTTTCATATGCTGCTTCAATAAAAATGTACATTTGTTTGCACAATATAATATATATATAGTATTTACAATCGTACTTTACAAAAACTATAATTAATACTTTTATCTATTGAAAAAAAAAATGCACAAATCCAGTACATGCGAAGTTGTCTTGTTGCAACACTTAAAATGACGAAATCAAGAGGGCCCGTTATTACGTCATCTCACAAAATAAACAATAACGGTAAAAGAAAGATCGAGTATTTTCTTGAAGTTTGTGGATGATTCAAGATCTCCGTCTCTGGAATTTTCGTACATCATATTTAAGCAGAGATCCGTCATGGAGGGTTATCCAGTTCATGAATCAAGAGCAGAAGTTCACCTTCAGTCCAGCGTTTTCAACAACGAATCAACCGTTCGACATGTTCCAAGTACGAATCCCCGTTTCTCATTCAGATCTTCTCGGGATACATCCTCACCATTTCTCAAAAATGGGCCAGGATATATTTTCACTGGCTCATAGAGATGCAGCTACCCTGGGAAGACGATCCTTCAACAGAAGATGTGCCTGTCAAAAGACACAAAGGAACCAAGAGAATGATGCCTCATCAAAGCAAAGCCCCAAGGAAAACCCGTCCGGCCAAACTTCAAACGTGGACTCTGTGAGCAAACACCCCTTAACTAAGGCTGAAGAGGGCTCCTTGGATCACGTTGACGATTCAAAGGAACGGCTCTGCATTTCTCTGGATGCCCGATCGTATGAGCCCGAAGAAATTCACATCCGCGTAAAGGATGGATACATAAGCGTTGAGGCCAAGCATGAAGAAAAGTCCGAGGACGACCAAAGTTTCTCCTCACACCAATTCGTTCGAAGATTTGCTCTACCCTCCAATGTCAAAGCTGAAGATATAACTTCAAGCTTATCATCAAAGGGAGCTCTACAGATTATTGCCCCAAAGCATGAACAACCCCAAGCTGAAATCAATGTTCCAATGGAGGTGGCCAAAGAATGAATCCCTTTTTTGAAACTACACAATATTTTGCATGATTAAATGTTCTTATTTTGTTTAATACATTTATTTTTATTAATACTATTCTGCATTTATTTTTCTAAATAAAATACTATGAAAATATATGAGTTCATTTATTACCATTTAAATGGTAATTTAATATAAGAATGACTGAAAAGAATCTTAACCTTAACATGAACACTTTAACGTTGTAATCAGTGTTACAATGGAGGTGGGAAAAGAATGAATTTTTGCTTTAAATTTAAAGAAATATTTGTGGTGTTATTATTTTTAATATTACATACTTTTTACTAGCTCTTTTTTCTTGAAATAAATGAGTTTTAAATAAATGTGAATTAATTCATTACGATTTTGTTACTGCTTTATTTTAAAACGTAATTTGAATAAGATTTCAACTTGAGATTCGGTTGAAAATACAAATTTACTTTGCTAATATATTTTTTATTAATTTAGAAAACAAAGTGGAAAGTTGTTTATTTGTTTAAGTTGCTTAGAAAAAATACTTAAAGTGCATATTGATTCAAATTGAAATATTTGACATTGAATAATAAAGGGGAAAAATTAATGCATTTTCTTATAATTTATAACAACAAAAAAAACTTTCTGCAGCATGTTCTAATTGAATTAAAAAATATCACAGCGAAGTAAATTGTAAATTCAATCGAATTGCATGTTAAAATATTTTTCAAGTTTTGTTTAAAATAAATTGGTTACAAAATCGTAAGGAATGAATTAACATTTATTTTAAACCTATTTATATCAAGGCAAGAGAGGCAGTCAAAAGGATATAATATCAAAGATAATAACATGATATATATTCTTTGTATTTATTTAATAAAAAATATTAGTCATCGAATTGGATATTAAGAGTTCTTTTAATTGTAAAAATTATAAAATTGTGTTAAATCGCCATTTTTGACTACAAAATCGTTTTTCAAAACTTTTTATCAAAATAAAAGTTTTTATAAAAAGAGCTTTTTTGACTCTTAAGTCTAATCGTGCTTTATCGTCGTTTCAGACCCTAAAAAAATTAAACTTTGTTCATAAATTATTTCCCTTTATTATTTTAGTTATTTTGACTATTTTATTATATTATAAACTTGCCATGCCATTGCCAAAAATTGAGAATAAATGTCATAAAAAGTATTTTCAGAATGGTATTTTAGACCCTAAAAATTGGGGTTCAAAAGTTTTTAACAAAATTAAAAGTTCATAATTTATTATTATTATTTTCAACGATTGAATTAAATATTTAGCTAGTGGCTATTTCTCCAATTTATTTTTTGATTATGTGTATTAACTGTATTGGTACTTTATTCGTACAACAACATAAATTAAGTTCAAATATAATTGCTGTGATTTTATGGTTAAAGGTAGCGTTATTTATAGCTAGCGTATTTGCAGCTAACAACGGCCAAAAAGGGGTTATACTATTATATAAAGAAATATTAGAAGTTTATCAGAGTGATTAAAGGTGATGTTTTTACAGCCACATTTTACTTGAATTTTAATTTGAAAAGGTAACAAAAAGGAATCATCAAACATAATTGAAATAAGATAATTAATTGCTACATTGATTTATTATATGAATTTAAAAAAAAGTATCCAAAATTTCAAAAATGACCAACCAAAAACACATACTTTTGTGTAAAAGTGGTAAGTTTTTTCATCCAATAAAATGTAAAGAGATTTAAAAAAAATAAGTAGCTAAAAACATGTAGTTTTGTATACGTGGCAAAAATAACTTTTTTTGGGGTGTGAAACACTGCTTTAACATGTATAAACTTTGAATAAAACTGATAATGGCTTTTTCAATGACTAATTTTCGTTTTATGAATTGAGATATAATCGAAATAGAGAGCTTATTGGATTCTTTCGTCATTGTGCTCAATATAAACAAATCTTTCTATCTCTATGATCAACTTACGATGACGTAGTACAAATTACTTTGTTTATGTTGGACACAGAATATAGCTGAACGATGTTTCTCTGCTATTGAAGGGAACAAGATCTCTATATCTTTATATTTCTATGGTTTTATGTATTAATAATCTCAATATATATTGGAATACTTTCTGAAATTGGTTAAGATGGTAATTGTATAAAAGAGCTGGACTGTATAAAAGTGTTATCAAAATATGTTATAGGGAAACACAGACCCAAAAAACAGATATAAAATAAACACTTAAGAAAGTAAATGCGTACATTAAACGTATGGAGAGTAAGTTGTTCTTTTTTGAGATCCAAAGAGCGAATGAATATTATATCAATAAAAGTATGACTCTGATATTCTTCGAGTAAACAGTTCATCGTGATATCAACCAATCAGAGTTTGAGTAGACATTTGAATGAAAGCTGTAATTGTCACTATTCTGGATCAGAATAAAGCAAAGGAAGAAGCCCCAGTTTCATAGAAATAATGCGGGCTATATTATTTTTACTGAATGATAGATTAGCCGCTACACTCCCTCCTTGAGACATTGATCAATCTCAAGAGATATAGAGGAAAGTTTCATTTCATGAAATGTGTTGATCCCTGAGGTATTCTAGTTAACGTTTGCGTCGTCACTTATTTGCAGGCTCATATATCAATAAGTTTTTTAAAATAAAAAATGTGTTGATAGTTGGGAACTTTTCCACTACGTGTTTCCACGTTATGCAAAAATGAGGGAACGTTATTTAGCCGTTCGTTTTTAGTTACGTTTGAATAAAACCTTTAGGGAACCAAAAGCTAATAATTTGAATAAAGTCATGTGTTGTTTGAAACCAATGACTAAACTTTGATTCATTTCCAACCTCTCCCACCAAACATAACGTAATGATATCATTCATATAGAAGATCCTTCAATTTTCTTCGTTTGCCACACCATTCTCTCTGCTTCATTCTATGGGAAAGTTTCGACACTTTTTCGTCGACACTCTTAAATGAATGTTACTCTAACCAATTTATGATTAGATATAAAAATCGAACAAAATAAAAGATTGAAAAATAATTAGGACAAATATAAGTAATTTCAATTTGGATTGTTATGAATTTTTTAATGGAATGTCACATTTATAAACAAACATTACATATACGGAATCGATTGTTTCAATGTTGATGAAGAAAATAATTTTAATGTTTTATTCATACATTTACATAATACTGTATATTTGCAAGGATTTCTGAATGAAAAAAAATAACTTCAATACATAACATGAAATTGAAATATCCTTTACTGTGTGGGAAGCTTAAGATTTAATTAATGCACCAGTAAAATGAAGTAAAAATAATATTTAGGGACAAAGTGTACAATAATATCATACAAATAAATAACATTTTCCTTCCGAAATGGGTCCAAATGATATACCTACTTAATTACGTCAGAAATTAAAGATCTCTTCATAAGAGGCTATCTCTCAAAATAAAATCGAGGATTTATATTACTTTAACGTAGGGTCCTAAGAAAACAGAAATAAATCCGTAGCATGAAAATTCAATTTTTTTATTGAAATTTCAAACCACAATAGTGTATCCCCCTGATTTTTCTGATGAAAAGAAATATCTATAATTAATTTAAAACGTATATATTTATTAAATTTTCATATGCTGCTTCAATAAAATGTACATTTGTTTGCACACAATATATATATATATATATATTATATATATATATATATTATATATACTATATAATAATATATATATATATACTATTTACAATCGTATTTACTAAAAATATAATTAATACTTTTATCTATTGAAAAAATGCACAAATCCAGTACATGCGAAGTTGTCTTGTTGCAACACTTAAAATGACGAAATCAAGAGGGCCCGTTATTACGTCATCTCACAAAATAAACAATAACGGTAAAAGAAAGATCGAGTATTTTCTTGAAGTTTGTGGATGATTCAAGATCTCTGTCTCTGGAATTTTCGTACATCATATTTAAGCAGAGATCCGTCATGGAGGGTTATCCAGTTCATGAATCAAGAGCAGAAGTTCACCTTCAGTCCAGCGTTTTCAACAACGAATCAACCGTTCGACATGTTCCAAGTACGAATCCCCGTTTCTCATTCAGATCTTCTCGGGATACATCCTCACCATTTCTCAAAAATGGGCCAGGATATATTTTCACTGGCTCATAGAGATGCAGCTACCCTGGGAAGACGATCCTTCAACAGAAGATGTGCCTGTCAAAAGACACAAAGGAACCAAGAGAATGATGCCTCATCAAAGCAAAGCCCCAAGGAAAACCCGTCCGGCCAAACTTCAAACGTGGACTCTGTGAGCAAACACCCCTTAACTAAGGCTGAAGAGGGCTCCTTGGATCACGTTGACGATTCAAAGAAACGGCTCTGCATTTCTCTGGATGCCCGATCGTATGAGCCCGAAGAAATTCACATCCGCGTAAAGGATGGATACATAAGCGTTGAGGCCAAGCATGAAGAAAAGTCCGAGGACGACCAAAGTTTCTCCTCACACCAATTCGTTCGAAGATTTGCTCTACCCTCCAATGTCAAAGCTGAAGATATAACTTCAAGCTTATCATCAAAGGGAGCTCTACAGATTATTGCCCCAAAGCATGAACAACCCCAAGCTGAAATCAATGTTCCAATGGAGGTGGCCAAAGAATGAATCCCTTTTTTGAAACTACACAATATTTTGCATGATTAAATGTTCTTATTTTGTTTAATACATTTATTTTTATTAATACTATTCTGCATTTATTTTTCTAAATAAAAATACTATGAAAATATATGAGTTCATTTATTACCATTTAAATGGTAATTTAATATAAGAATGACTGAAAAAGAATCTTAACCTTAACATGAACACTTTAACGTTGTAATCAGTGTTACAATGGAGGTGGGAAAAGAATGAATTTTTGCTTTAAATTTAAAGAAATATTTGTGGTATTTTTAAATATAAATACTTTTTACTAGCTCTTTTTTCTTCAAATAAATGAGTTTTAAATAAATGTGAATTAATTCATTACGATTTTGTTACTGCTTTATTTTAAAACGTAATTTGAATAAGATTTCAACTTGAGATTCGGTTGAAAATACAAATTTACTTTGCTGATATTTTTTTTTATTAATTTAGAAAACAAAGTGGAAAGTTGTTTATTTTGTTTAAGTTGCTTAGAAAAAATACTTAAAGTGCATATTGATTCAAATCGAAATATTTGACTTTGAATAATAAAGGGGAAAAATTAATGCATTTTCTTATAATTTATAACAACAAAAAAAACTTTCTGCAGCATGTTCTAATTGAATTTAAAAAATATCACAGCGAAGTAAATTCGTAACTTCAATCGAATTGCAAGTTAAAATATTTTTCAAGTTTGTTTAAAATAAATTGGTTACAAAATCGTAAGGAATGAATTAACATTTATTTTAAACCTATTTATATCAAGGCAAGAGAGGCAGTCAAAAGGATATAATATCAAAAATAATAACATGATATATATTCTTTGTATTTATTTAATAATAAATATTAGTCATCGAGTTGGTTATTAAGAGTTCTTTTAATTGTAAAAATTATAAAATTGTGTTAAATCGCCATTTTTGACTACAAAATCGTTTTTCAAAACTTTTTATCAAAATATAAGTTTTTATAAAAAGAGCTTTTTTGACTCTATAGTTTAATCGTGCTTTATCGCCGTTTCAAACCCTAAAAAAATTAAACTTTGTTCATAAATTATTTCCCTTTATTATTTTAGTTATTTTGACTATTTTATTATATTATAAACTTGCCATGCCATTGCCAAAAATTGAGAATAAATGTCATAAAAAGTATTTTCAGAATGGTATTTTAGACCCTAAAAATGGGGTTCAAAAGTTTTTAACAAAATTAAAAGTTCATAATTTATTATTATTATTTTCAACGATTGAATTAAATATTTAGCTAGTGGCTATTTCTCCAATTTATTTTTTGATTATGTGTATTAACTGTATTGGTACTTTATTCGTACAACAACATAAATTAAGTTCAAATATAATTGCTGTGATTTTATGGTTAAAGGTAGCGTTATTTATAGCTAGCGTATTTGCAGCTAACAACGGCCAAAAAGGGGTTATAACTATTATATAAAGAAATATTAGGAGTTTATCAGAGTGATTAAAGGTGATGTTTTTTACAGCCACATTTTACTTGAATTTTAATTTGAAAAGGTAACAAAAAGGAATCATTAAACATAATTGAAATAAGATAATTAATTGCTACATTGATTTATTATATGAATTTAAAAAAAGTATCCAAAATTTAAAAATGACCAACCAAAAACACATACTTTTGTGTAAAAGTGGTAAGTTTTTTCATCCAATAAAATGTAAAGAGATTTAAAAAAAATAAAGTAGCTAAAAACATGTAGTTTTGTATACGTGGAAAAAATAACTTTTTTTGGGGTGTGAAACACTGCTTTAACATGTATAAACTTTGAATAAAACTGATAATGGCTTTTTCAATGACTAATTTTCGTTTTATGAATTGAGATATAATCAAAATAGAGAGCTTATTGGATTCTTTCGTCATTGTGCTCAATATAAACAAATCTTTCTATCTCTATGATCAACTTACGATGACGTAGTACAAATTACTTTGTTTATGTTGGACACAGAATATAGCTGAACGATGTTTCTCTGCTATTGAAGGGAACAAGATCTCTATATCTTTATATTTCTATGGTTTTATGTATTAATAATCTCAATATATATTGGAATACTTTCTGAAATTGGTTAAGATGGTAATTGTATAAAAGAGCTGGACTGTATAAAAGTGTTATCAAAATATGTTATAGGGAAACACAGACCCAAAAAACAGATATAAAATAAACACTTAAGAAAGTAAATGCGTACATTAAACGTATGGAGAGTAAGTTGTTCTTTTTTGAGATCCAAAGAGCGAATGAATATTATATCAATAAAAGTATGACTCTGATATTCTTCGAGTAAACAGTTCATCGTGATATCAACCAATCAGAGTTTGAGTAGACATTTGAATGAAAGCTGTAATTGTCACTATTCTGGATCAGAATAAAGCAAAGGAAGAAGCCCCAGTTTCATAGAAATAATGCGGGCTATATTATTTTTACTGAATGATAGATTAGCCGCTACACTCCCTCCTTGAGACATTGATCAATCTCAAGAGATATAGAGGAAAGTTTCATTTCATGAAATGTGTTGATCCCTGAGGTATTCTAGTTAACGTTTGCGTCGTCACTTATTTGCAGGCTCATATATCAATAAGTTTTTTAAAATAAAAAATGTGTTGATAGTTGGGAACTTTTCCACTACGTGTTTCCACGTTATGCAAAAATGAGGGAACGTTATTTAGCCGTTCGTTTTTAGTTACGTTTGAATAAAACCTTTAGGGAACCAAAAGCTAATAATTTGAATAAAGTCATGTGTTGTTTGAAACCAATGACTAAACTTTGATTCATTTCCAACCTCTCCCACCAAACATAACGTAATGATATCATTCATATAGAAGATCCTTCAATTTTCTTCGTTTGCCACACCATTCTCTCTGCTTCATTCTATGGGAAAGTTTCGACACTTTTTCGTCGACACTCTTAAATGAATGTTACTCTAACCAATTTATGATTAGATATAAAATCGAACAAATAAAAGATTGAAAAATAATTAGGACAAATATAAGTAATTTCAATTTGGATTGTTATGAATTTTTTAATGGAATGTCACATTTATAAACAAACATTACATATACGGAATCGATTGTTTCAATGTTGATGAAGAAAATAATTTTAATGTTTTATTCATACATTTACATAATACTGTATATTTGCAAGGATTTCTGAATGAAAAAAAATAACTTCAATACATAACATGAAATTGAAATATCCTTTACTGTGTGGGAAGCTTAAGATTTAATTAATGCACCAGTAAAATGAAGTAAAAATAATATTTAGGGACAAAGTGTACATAATATCATACAAATAAATAACATTTCCTTCCGAAATGGGTCCAAATGATATACCTACTTAATTACGTCAGAAATTAAAGATCTCTTCATAAGAGGCTATCTCTCAAAATAAAATCGAGGATTTATATTACTTTAACGTAGGGTCCTAAGAAAACAGAAATAAATCCGTAGCATGAAAATTCAATTTTTTTATTGAAATTTCAAACCACAATAGTGTATCCCCCTGATTTTTCTGATGAAAAGAAATATCTATAATTAATTTAAAACGTATAATTTTATTAAATTTTCATATGCTGCTTCAATAAAAATGTACATTTTTTTGCACACAATATATATATATATATATAATATATATATATATATATATATATATATATATATATATATATATATATATATATATATATATATATATATATATATATATATATATATAGTATTTACAATCGTAATTTAAAAAAATATAATTAATACTTTTATCTATTGAAAAAATGCACAAATCCAGTACATGCGAAGTTGTCTTGTTGCAACACTTAAAATGACGAAATCAAGAGGGGCCGTTATTACGTCACTCACAAAATAAACAATAACGGTAAAAGAAAGATCGAGTATTTTCTTGAAGTTTGTGGATGATTCAAGATCTCTGTCTCTGGAATTTTCGTACATCATATTTAAGCAGAGATCCGTCATGGAGGGTTATCCAGTTCATGAATCAAGAGCAGAAGTTCACCTTCAGTCCAGCGTTTTCAACAACGAATCAACCGTTCGACATGTTCCAAGTACGAATCCCCGTTTCTCATTCAGATCTTCTCGGGATACATCCTCACCATTTTCTCAAAAATGGGCCAAGATATATTTTCACTGGCTCATAGAGATGCAGCTACCCTGGGAAGACGATCCTTCAACAGAAGATGTGCCTGTCAAAAGACACAAAGGAACCAAGAGAATGATGCCTCATCAAAGCAAAGCCCCAAGGAAAACCCGTCCGGCCAAACTTCAAACGTGGACTCTGTGAGCAAACACCCCTTAACTAAGGCTGAAGAGGGCTCCTTGGATCACGTTGACGATTCAAAGAAACGGCTCTGCATTTCTCTGGATGCCCGATCGTATGAGCCCGAAGAAATTCACATCCGCGTAAAGGATGGATACATAAGCGTTGAGGCCAAGCATGAAGAAAAGTCCGAGGACGACCAAAGTTTCTCCTCACACCAATTCGTTCGAAGATTTGCTCTACCCTCCAATGTCAAAGCTGAAGATATAACTTCAAGCTTATCATCAAAGGGAGCTCTACAGATTATTGCCCCAAAGCATGAACAACCCCAAGCTGAAATCAATGTTCCAATGGAGGTGGCCAAAGAATGAATCCCTTTTTTGAAACTACACAATATTTTGCATGATTAAATGTTCTTATTTTGTTTAATACATTTATTTTTATTAATACTATTCTGCATTTATTTTTCTAAATAAAATACTATGAAAATATATATGAGTTCATTTATTACCATTTAAATGGTAATTTAATATAAGAATGACTGAAAAAGAATCTTAACCTTAACATGAACACTTTAACGTTGTAATCAGTGTTACAATGGAGGTGGGAAAAGAATGAATTTTTGCTTTAAATTTAAAGAAATATTTGTGGTATTTTTAATATAAATACTTTTTACTAGCTCTTTTTTCTTCAAATAAATGAGTTTTAAATAAATGTGAATTAATTCATTACGATTTTGTTACTGCTTTATATTAAAACGTAATTTGAATAAGATTTCAACTTGAGATTCGGTTGAAAATACAAATTTACTTTGCTGATATTTTTTTTATTAATTTAGAAAACAAAGTGGAAAGTTGTTTATTTTGTTTAAGTTGCTTAGAAAAAATACTTAAAGTGCATATTGATTCAAATCGAAATATTGACTTTGAATAATAAAGGGGAAAAAATTAATGCATTTTCTTATAATTTATAACAACAAAAAAAACTTTCTGCAGCATGTTCTAATGAATTTAAAAAATATCACAGCGAAGTAAATTCGTAACTTCAATCGAATTGCAAGTTAAAATATTTTTCAAGTTATGTTTAAAAATAAATTGGTAACAAAATCGTAAGGAATGAATTAACATTTATTTTAAACCTATTTATATCAAGGCAAGAGAGGCAGTAAAAGGATATAATATCAAAAATAATAACATGATATATATTCTTTGTATCTATTTAATAATAAATATTAGTCATCGAGTTGGTTATTAAGAGTTCTTTTAATTGTAAAAATTATAAAATTGTGTTAAATCGCCATTTTTGACTACAAAATCGCTTTTCAAAACTTTTATCAAAATATAAGTTTTTATAAAAAGAGCTTTTTTGACTCTATATTTTAATCGTGCTTTATCGCCGTTTCAAACCCTAAAAAAATTAAACTTTGTTCATAAATTATTTCCCTTTATTATTTTAGTTATTTTGACTATTTTATTATATTATAAACTTGCCATGCCATTGCCAAAAATTGAGAATAAATGTCATAAAAAGTATTTTCAGAATGGTATTTTAGACACTAAAAATGGGGTTCAAACGTTTTTAACAAAATTAAAAGTTCATAATTTATTATTATTATTTTCAACGATTGAATTAAATATTTAGCTAGTGGCTATTTCTCCAATTTATTTTTTGATTATGTGTATTAACTGTATTGGTGATTTATTCGTACAACAACATAAATTAAGTTCAAATATAATTGCTGTGATTTTATGGTTAAAGGTAGCGTTATTTATAGCTAGCGTATTTGCAGCTAACAACGGCCAAAAAGGGTTATAACTATTATATAAAGAAATATTAGGAGTTTATCAGAGTGATTAAAGGTGATGTTTTTACAGCCCCATTTTACTTGAATTTTATTTGAAAAGGTAACAAAAAGGAATCATTAAACATAATTGAAATAAGATAATTAATTGCTACATTGATTTATTATATGAATTTAAAAAAAGTATCCAAAATTTAAAAAATGACCAACCAAAAACACATACTTTTGTGTAAAAGTGGTAAGTTTTTCATCCAATAAAATGTAAAGAGATTTAAAAAAAAATAAAGTAGCTAAAAACATGTAGTTTTGTATACGTGGAAAAATAACTTTTTTTGGGGTGTGAAACACTGCTTTAACATGTATAAACTTTGAATAAACTGATAATGGCTTTTTCAATGACTAATTTTCGTTTTATGAATTGAGATATAATCAAAATAGAGCTTATTGGATTCTTTCGTCATTGTGCTCAATATAACCAAATCTTTCTATCTCTATGATCAACTTACGATGACGTAGTACAAATTACTTTGTTTATGTTGGACACAGAATATAGCTGAACGATGTTTCTCTGCTATTGAAGGGAACAAGATCTCTATATCTTTATATTTCTATGGTTTTATGTATTAATAATCTCAATATATATTGGAATACTTTCTGAAATTGGTTAAGATGGTAATTGTATAAAAGAGCTGGACTGTATAAAAGTGTTATCAAAATATGTTATAGGGAAACACAGACCCAAAAAACAGATATAAAATAAACACTTAAGAAAGTAAATGCGTACATTAAACGTATGGAGAGTAAGTTGTTCTTTTTTGAGATCCAAAGAGCGAATGAATATTATATCAATAAAAGTATGACTCTGATATTCTTCGAGTAAACAGTTCATCGTGATATCAACCAATCAGAGTTTGAGTAGACATTTGAATGAAAGCTGTAATTGTCACTATTCTGGATCAGAATAAAGCAAAGGAAGAAGCCCCAGTTTCATAGAAATAATGCGGGCTATATTATTTTTACTGAATGATAGATTAGCCGCTACACTCCCTCCTTGAGACATTGATCAATCTCAAGAGATATAGAGGAAAGTTTCATTTCATGAAATGTGTTGATCCCTGAGGTATTCTAGTTAACGTTTGCGTCGTCACTTATTTGCAGGCTCATATATCAATAAGTTTTTTAAAATAAAAAATGTGTTGATAGTTGGGAACTTTTCCACTACGTGTTTCCACGTTATGCAAAAATGAGGGAACGTTATTTAGCCGTTCGTTTTTAGTTACGTTTGAATAAAACCTTTAGGGAACCAAAAGCTAATAATTTGAATAAAGTCATGTGTTGTTTGAAACCAATGACTAAACTTTGATTCATTTCCAACCTCTCCCACCAAACATAACGTAATGATATCGTTCATATAGAAGATCCTTCAATTTTCTTCGTTTGCCACACCATTCTCTCTGCTTCATTCTATGGGAAAGTTTCGACACTTTTTCGTCGACACTCTTAAATGAATGTTACTCTAACCAATTTATGATTAGATATAAAAATCGAACAAAATAAAAGATTGAAAAATAATTAGGACAAATATAAGTAATTTCAATTTGGATTGTTATGAATTTTTTAATGGAATGTCACATTTATAAACAACATTACATATACGGAATCGATTGTTTCAATGTTGATGAAGAAAATAATTTTAATGTTTTATTCATACATTTACATAATACTGTATATTTGCAAGGATTTCTGAATGAAAAAAAATAACTTCAATACATAACATGAAATTGAAATATCCTTTACTGTGTGGGAAGCTTAAGATTTAATTAATGCACCAGTAAAATGAAGTAAAAATAATATTTAGGGACAAAGTGTACAATAATATCATACAAATAAATAACATTTTCCTTCCGAAATGGGTCCAAATGATATACCTACTTAATTACGTCAGAAATTAAAGATCTCTTCATAAGAGGCTATCTCTCAAAATAAAATCGAGGATTTATATTACTTTAACGTAGGGTCCTAAGAAAACAGAAATAAATCTGTAGCATGAAAATTTAATTTTATTTATTGAAATTTCAAACCACAATAGTGTATCCCCCTGATTTTTCTGATGAAAAGAAATATTTATAATTAATTTAAAACGTATATATTTTATTAAATTTTCATATGCTGCTTCAATAAAATGTACATTTGTTTGCACATATATATATATATATAGTATTTACAATCGTACTTTACTAAAAAATATAATTAATACTTTTATCTATTGAAAAAAAAATGCACAAATCCAGTACATGCGAAGTTGTCTTGTTGCAACACTTAAAATGACGAAATCAAGAGGGCCCGTTATTACGTCATCTCACAAAATAAACAATAACGGTAAAAGAAAGATCGAGTATTTTCTTGAAGTTTGTGGATGATTCAAGATCTCCGTCTCTGGAATTTTCGTACATCATATTTAAGCAGAGATCCGTCATGGAGGGTTATCCAGTTCATGAATCAAGAGCAGAAGTTCACCTTCAGTCCAGCGTTTTCAACAACGAATCAACCGTTCGACATGTTCCAAGTACGAATCCCCGTTTCTCATTCAGATCTTCTCGGGATACATCCTCACCATTTCTCAAAAATGGGCCAGGATATATTTTCACTGGCTCATAGAGATGCAGCTACCCTGGGAAGACGATCCTTCAACAGAAGATGTGCCTGTCAAAAGACACAAAGGAACCAAGAGAATGATGCCTCATCAAAGCAAAGCCCCAAGGAAAACCCGTCCGGCCAAACTTCAAACGTGGACTCTGTGAGCAAACACCCCTTAACTAAGGCTGAAGAGGGCTCCTTGGATCACGTTGACGATTCAAAGGAACGGCTCTGCATTTCTCTGGATGCCCAATCGTATGAGCCCGAAGAAATTCACATCCGCGTAAAGGATGGATACATAAGCGTTGAGGCCAAGCATGAAGAAAAGTCCGAGGACGACCAAAGTTTCTCCTCACACCAATTCGTTCGAAGATTTGCTCTACCCTCCAATGTCAAAGCTGAAGATATAACTTCAAGCTTATCATCAAAGGGAGCTCTACAGATTATTGCCCCAAAGCATGAACAACCCCAAGCTGAAATCAATGTTCCAATGGAGGTGGCCAAAGAATGAATCCCTTTTTTGAAACTACACAATATTTTGCATGATTAAATGTTCTTATTTTGTTTAATACATTTATTTTTATTAATACTATTCTGCATTTATTTTTCTAAATAAAAATACTATGAATATATATGAGTTCATTTATTAAATTGTTTATAAATGCCTGAAATGTAATGAATGCTTCTGAATAGTTTTAAAATAACTGTTAAATTAGTATATAAGTCAATCATAAATAATGACAAGAAAACGTACTTATTTAAAAAAATAAAAGTAATAGTATAAATTTGTATTCATTAAATTATTTATTCTTAGTATTGAAAAGGAATTTTTATTTGAGTTTTGCAAAATTAATAGCTTTTGCTGTTTATACTCTTAACTACTTTTTTATGGCTGTGTGATTTATGATGTTTCAATGTAATATTCCTTGCTAGGGGTTTCCTATTAATTAATTTATTATTTATATTTTATAATCGTAAATAAAGAATTCAAATATGTACGGCAAATTTATTGCTGTCAACAACACGCAACCTTTTAAAGGAATTTAAATTAAGGAATTTAATATTTATGTATGCGCTCTGTGACTTCTTCATCTGCATTTAATATCGGACAATTTATAACAAAGGACAATTAAATACATAATTTGTTATAATTTATTAGGGATTATTTGAAATTTAATACATACTAATCTTATATAATTATATATGTACTTGGATTTTGTGGGAAATGGAAGGCTATGGATTTTTTTTTCATTTACTGTCCCTTATTGTCCGATATTAAATGCATTTCAGGTACTCTAGTATTCAATGCATAGCATAAGCTTATATTGAATGTATATTTATGTATCTGCTCTATAATACTATATGTTGTAGTTGTTTATTTTTTTGCAAAGTTCAAGTTCTTCACACAAGGGAGCGCTTGTGCAAAGCGACAGTTTGAACGATGTTTCTCTGCTATTGAAGGGAATAAGCTCTCTATATCCTTATGTCTCTATGTGAATGTCACAAAAGTCATACTTTCAAATATCCGTACCGATTTCAATCGGTACGGTATTTGGTATGTTCTACCGAATATCGTATAATCGGTTCAGTATTTGAAATCTACCGTCGGTAGTATCGAATACCGATTTACATTCGGTAGTCGCAGCTCTGATGAAGTTAATACATAGATAATAGTGTTGTATTTTTGCAAAAATATCTAAAATTTATAACATTTTATACTCATTGGCATACTTATTTAATGTTAATTGATTTTCGTTCATATGCATGAATTTCACATTCATGAATTTTTCACCTAACGAGGGTATCAATTTCAAAGAATACTTTACTTTACCCTTTAGAAACATGCCTTCAGTATCCAGACATTGTCACCGCCCTATTGAATTATAAATCGCGGCTTTGAAAGTCTATGCAATCCATCATTACAAAGCTTTTTTTTGACAATATGAACTCTGGAAAATGCAGGCTTGTGAACGGAATCAAAATTGAACGGCGTTCAGCTGAACGCACGTTCAATGAACGGAACGCAATTTTTTTTAACGCTGAACGTTGAAAGCAAAAAAA